>JAPFQT010000226.1:0-305860 GCA_027627225.1 Congeria kusceri | reverse complement strand
ATTTATTAATTTGTCTATAGAATTTCTGCTTTGTATTTCAGATGCGGTGACCACAGCGACCGCAATGCTGATGAAGTGCCGCCTCTTTGAACTCTACTCCAACGATGCTTAGGACAACAAGAAAGCCATTCGGACCAGCGCTGGTTGCAGACGACTAGGATGGCGGCGTTAGCACGAGCTAAGTTTTATTTTTATTCTGTTGATGACTGAGAATTTTCAGATTTAGCAGACGATAGCCGATGCTCGGTGCAGAAACGCTGTCGACATGGAGAGTTCGATGTGTAAGACGACCGGAAATGGATGCAGTCGGCAATGGATGACGGCGATGAACTAAGCTAAGTGTTATTTTTCTGTTATAAATGTAATCCCCATAAGATATATTACTTCAAAGAATATGCGACTTAGTTGATTTTGTAAGATACCCAGAATCCATTTGCGATTTTGACAAAAACACGCGTACATAAGCTGCTGAAAATTAGATTTTCAAGTAATTCGATATCACATGAATCAAAATTCCGAGGAGGCGCGTCTTTTTTTATGAAATATTCATTGAATTCAAATTCCGTTATGCACAATGTCTTTTATAGCAGAAGATATAAACGAACTGTTTGTTGTATGCCTACTTTCAGACGATGCAGACGACAATCCAAGCTGGATGCAGACGACAATCCAAGCTGGATGCAGACGACAACGACGCATGCGCAGGGAATTAAGGGAGGACAACAATATGACAATAAAAAGCAACTGATTCGATGACTTTGGGCGGTACCTTGTGTGTTTTTTTCGCGTGATATTAAAATATATGCATTGAGTTGCGGAAGAACAACATTATGCTTCTATCGATTAAATGTTTTTAAACTTTTCTAACTAATGGTGCGATTATTTTAATTGTAATTCATTTAAAGTAAACAAGTTATTGAATGGCAGTAACGGTCGATATATTTGAAGTTTAACTATTGTTTTTGTAATTCTTGACGAAAATAAACGAACTATTTGATATACGGCCTGCTTTCAGACATTGCAGACGTCAATGCCGAGCTGGGTGCATGCGCAGGAAACCTATGGAGGACATCACGATAACGAAAACCAATTGATTCGACGGTAACGTGTTGTTATTTTTATTTTAAACTGTTCTTACTGTTTTTCGCGTGATAATATAAATAACTGTGTGGAAGATAATTATCATGTCTGTATATTCAGAACGTTTAATTTCATTAGTTTGTGTTTTTGTTTTTGGTAATACATTTAAAGATACTGAGAGGTGGTAACGGTCAGTACACAAAACCTTGAAGTATAGTGTTGTAACTTTCATTGTTTACACTCTATGTTGCCTATTTTGATAATGTTTAAATTAATTATATGTTAGAAGCCTTTGTAGCACCCTTTAGACAGACAACAATCCCACCCCATTGCCGAAGAAAACCACACCCTTTTACGGAGGGCAACCACACCCCGTTACCGAAGACAACCACACTCCGTTGCCGACGACAACCACATGTTGCCGACGACAACCACACCCTGTTACCGATGACAACCGCAACCCGTTACCAGCAGCAAACACACCCCGCTGCCGAGGACAACAAAATCCCGTTGCCAACAACAACATCACCCCGTTACCAAGGACAACCACACCCCGTTGCCAACAACAATTCCCCGTTACTAACAACACCCCGTAGCCGAGGACAACAACATCCCGTTACCAGCAACAACACCCCGTTGTCAACAACTACACCCCGTTGCGGAGGACAGCCTTACTCCGTTGCTGAAAACAACAGCACCCCGTTGCCAACAACAACAACACCCCGTGGCCAACAACAACACAGCCCGTTGCCAACAACAACAACACCCTTTTGTCTGCAACAATATCCCGTTGCCAACAACAACGACACACTGTTATCAATAACAAAAACGCCCCGTTGCCGACGACGAACAAATTCGATTTAGACGACCTGTGTACGATGCAGTGGACTGTCGTAACTCCAAGCAGACGGCATACAATGACGCATGCGGATGCGGCCAGCTAAGTACAATAAGACAACAGTAATACAACAGAACGTAAGAACAAATACCGTAAATTTTGATCATAATGTTTTTATAGTGCATTTATTTTCCTGCTATTCGTACGGTATTACAATATTACTTTGTTTTGGCGAAAAAAAAACTCGTACATTGTTTTCTGGTAGTTTCATTCAAATAATCCAGATTAAATCGTCATTTATTCTTTAAGGTTTAAATGTTATTATTATTAATCATATGAACTTTCTGGTAGTTTTATTTAAATAATCCAGATAAAATCTTCATTTATTGTTTAAGGTTAAAATGTTATTATTATTAATCATATGAACGCACATCAGCTTGTTTCAGACGACAACCCGACCCCGCTGCCGAGGACAACAACACCCCGTTGCCGAGGACAACACCCCGTTGCCGAGGACAACAACACCCCGTTGCCAAGGACAACAACGCCTTTGTACCGAGGACAACCACACCCCGTTGCCGAAAACAACAACGCCTTGTTACCGAAGACACACCCACACCTCGTTGCGGAGGACGACTTCATACCGTTGCCGAGGACAACCACACCCCGTTGCCGAGGACAACCACAGCTCGTTACCGAAGACAAGATTATCCTGTTTCCGACGACATCCACACCCTGTTGCCGAGGGCAACCACACCCCGTTACCGAAGACAACCACACCCCGTTGCCGAAGACAACCACACCCCGTTGCTGAGGAAAATCTCACCCCGTTACGGAAGACAACCAAACCCCGTTACCGAGAACAACGTTATCCCGTTAAACAGAACAACCACACCCCGTTGCATAGGACAGTCACGTCCCGTTGCATAGGACAACAACGCCCCGTTGCCGACGACAACCACACCCCGTTGCCAACAACAACAACACCTCATTTCCAACAACAACAACACCCCGTTCCCAACAAAAACCTCTCGTTGCCAACAAGAACAACACCCCGTTCCAAGCAACAACAACACCCCGTTGCCACCAACACCCTGTTGCCGAGGATTATCACACCCTGTTGCCGAGGACAATCACACCCCGTTGACGAAGAAAAAACATACCAAGACAACACTCCGATTTAGACGATCTGTATACAATGCAGTGGACAGCCGGAACTCGATGCAGACGACATGCAATGACGCATGCGCAAGCGACCATTTAAGTACAATAACACAATAAAAACAGAACGTAAGAACATATACAGTAAATGTTGATCATATATTGTTTGCTTTACAATATATTTTCCAGCTTTTCATACGGCAATACAATATTATTTTGTTTTGGCACAAGACAAAAGCATAGTTTTATTTTAATACTCCTGATAAAAGTTTCCGTTCTTTTTTAAACAAAAAGAAGTGTTTGTTCTAAACCTCCACATTTACATATCACGTGATCCAAAAAACTACAACGTTCATCGGTCTCCTATAGACGCTTTCCGGTTACAGTTTTTGTGCCGCCAAGTTGACATATTTCATCGACCTCGTGCAGACGCATTGCATGTTTCGACGGTGCTCCTTTTTCGAAACGATTGCGGGAAGGAGGTCGGTTGCTATTGGAAACCAACAACAGATAAGTCATATTAAAATCAACTGTTCATGTCATTTACAAGTCTAAATTTGGATTAATGGGACGTCCTCTCAAATTAATTGGAAACTGTGAAATCTTTAGTGTCTAACGTATTAATCCGTTCGTTTAAAAGTATTAATTAAAGAATTAATTGTGTCTAGTCCGTTTTCTGGTTAGAACCAGTACTTGGTGTATGGTGAGATAAATCATTCGAACGCTTCCGAGTCGGGATCGAGCTCGCGACCTCCCTAACGCAAGACGGACACCATTGCACCACTGCGACCTCTATTAATCCTTTAAATATACACTTCCGTATATTTAAATATACACTATCTAAATTGACTTTGTGTACGCAAATGGCAGCTTTGACTCAACATTCGGTATTGGAATGTAAAAAAAAATAGTTTTTGTTTTTATAAATGGACGTCATTTATCTGTTTTATTAAGTTTTAAATTTTAGTGTAACTGTATTTTTTTAAAGTCGGAAAAGAGGAATGTTTGTTTCTGTGAATTCTCAAACCAAGGCCCGGTCAAATCAGGCGACAAGATGGTAAGGGCGCCCCCACCCTGTCGTCTGGCTTGTCAGGATCATGACCTGGGAGTTGACAATAAAAACATCGTGATTGACAAAACATTTAAATACTTGCGTCGAAAGTCTTAGTTGCCATTTGCGTTAATTAGAATAATAATAATAGGTTAATATTTTATAGCAATGAGCACAATGCACTATAAAACAAGATTGTGGCATTCAAGAAAATATACAATAAATTATTGATTTGTTTTATTTCAGCGAGATATCTGACGTGCTGTCCAAGTGATTGATATGCTACATAATTGCTGTTTCTCCGAGCTCGATACCGACGACACCCCAAGGTCCGTTTTGCCCATGCAGACAAGTTCAATACAGGCGACAATGACCCAAGGTAGGTCTTATTTTTATATGGGTGATGACTATTTTCAGATATTCATGCCGGAAAACAGGGCAGGATAAAGACAAATACAGAGTCCTGTGGAAACAAGAGCTTGATGCAGACGACAGTGAATGGCGACGACAATCCGAGCTAAGTGTTATTTTTCTACTGTTTGTAAGAATTTCAGAGTTCCGTGCTGACAGTCAATAGTTCTATGTCAAAGACATTCAGGAGCCAATGCCGACGACAATCCATGCAAGATGAATACAGCAAAATTAAATGCCCGTGATTTCCGTAAGATCAACTGTATATTTTTGCTAACTTCATGTTTTAGCTACACAAATTATGATAATTTTAAATGGTCGGTTTAAACATTAAAATTTATCTAGAGAGAGATAAATAGCGGAACGATGAACGACGAAAATGTAGGTTGGCAATAACAAATTGTAGAATTGTTATTTTGTAATATGTTCCTTAAAGTACAAATCCGTCCCATTTTCAAATAATTTCAGCAGAAACGAGTGTACAAGTCGAAAGCCTCAGTCCGTTTCCTGGGTAGAACCAGTACTCTGTGTCTTTTTTAGAAAGTTCTTTCGAACGCGTCCCGGGTAGGGACGAACTCACGATCTTTCGATCGCAACCGGACACCATATTAATTAAACCACGGAGATTTTAAGTTGTTCGTTAAAACTTTAAAATGAAAATTGAGAAATGATTTGTTATGAAAGAATATAGGTTGGCAATAACAATATTTTGTAATTGTTTCATGTTAATGTACAGACTGTTCCATTTTCAACAAATTTCAGCAATTCAAACAGCCAGTGAAGTAGTGTTGTGTTAAGCAGCCGCCGATAACCATGACGCATGCGCAGGAAACGGATGGACAACATCAACTGATTTAAAACGCATGGGCACAATGTTTTTGTTTTATTTTCAATTATAAGGATAAAAGCCGTGAATTGCAAAAGATCAACGTTATGTTTCTGTTGATTTGTTTTGATTATAGTATATTGATGAGAACTTTAGTTAAGTTTAAAAATATTAAGCTCGCATGATTGTGTTGAACTCCTAAGGTTATTAAGTCACGTTCAAGTCCGTTTTCTAGGTAGAGCCAGTACTTGGATGCCTTTTTGAGAGTTTCAGTCGGGTAAGGATCGCTGCCCGGGTAAGGATCGAACTCGGTCCTTCAGATCAAAAGGCGGACACCATATCATTTAAAACACTGACATTTTAAGTGGTACATTTAAACTTTAAAATGTATATATGTAGAGTGATAATAGCAAAACGATGAAAAACGAAAAAAAAAAATACTAGTTTAATTTTTGTTTTGTAATATTTTGCTATTAATATACAAAATTGTTTCATTATGAAAGAAGTTCAGCAATTATAGAAGACAGTAAAGTAGAGTTTAGCAGCAGACGACAATAAGAGCTAAATGACGATCATGACGCATGCGCAGGAAACAGATTAAGGACTATGACAACATCATCTGAGATAACAAGCATTGTCGTAAAGTTTTTGTTTTATTTTCAAGTATAAGAATAAAAGCCGGGTTTTGCGAAAGATCGGCGTTGTATTTCGTTTAATTTGTTTTGGTTGTACTATTGATGAGAATTCTAGTTTAGTTTTAACTTATTTAAGCACGATTGTGTCGAACGCCTGCGGTTGGTGACACGCCTTTAAGTCCGTTTTCTGGGTATAGCCAGTACTTTGGTGTCTTTATGAAAAGTTCTTTCAAACTCAGGACCTCCGAAGCGCCAGGCGGACGCCATATCAACCACACCATTGCGACACCGCTGTGATTTCAGGTGATTCGTTAAAACTTTGTAATGTATATAGCGATATTAATTGCAAAACGATAAATAGCGAAACATTATAGGCTGGCTATAAAAAAGTTTAATTTTTAAATTATTATTTTTCTCTTAATGTTAACTATGTGTTCCATTTCCTTTTTTTCTGCAATTTTGGAGTATTTCGTAGCAGACAAGAACATAAGATAAACGACAACAATGACGCATGCGCGGGAAACAAATGGAGGACAACAAAAACTGGTTTACCGAGCATTGAAAAGCCGTGATTTGCGTAAGATCAACGTTATGTTTCTGTTGATTTCACGTTTTGGTTGTACTATTCATGAGAATTTAAGTTTAGTTTAAAAATATTTAAGCTCGATTGTGTCGAAAGCCTCAGCTTAGTAAGACACTTTCCAAACCGTTTTCTGGGTAGAGCCAGTAGTTGGGTGCCTTTTTGAGAAATTTCTTCCGAAAGGCTTCCCGGGTAGAGATCAAACTCTGGACCTCCCGACCGTAAGGCGGACACCATATCAACTACACCACTGCCACCCCAATTAATTGGTTAAATCTTGGTTAAAATATTAAGTGAATAACCAAACGATGAATGACGAAAAACAGAGGCTTGCAATTGTGTAGTTTTCCACTTAAATGTGAAAATAGTTCATGTCTACAACTCGAGACCGATGCAGACGACAGTCGGAGCTCCATCCACTGCCTCCACTCACTCGTTGCGAATGCGCAGGAGACTGTTAAGGACAACAGCGACACAACGGAAACCAACAGACCTAACGATCATCAAAGGTAAATTTCTGTCACAATTCTTCACTATAATTCAGGGTTGTTCCTTTTCTTCTGTTTGCATGTTAACGTTTATAAACAAATTATGCTTACATTTACTGGATTACAAAATGTAAACGTTTGTGAATATAATATACGATTGTAGAAATAAGTTGTATTAATAAATATACATACTGTTGTCGAAATTTTACAATGATCAATCAAAATTTTAAACATGATTGTAACGATAGATACAAATAATGGTGATGATGGTGATTATGTCTTCATAGTGTTATGTTATGATATTGTTATGGTGATACTTGTCATGATATTGATGATAGTGTTCTCGATGAAGACTACATTAGCGAACGATTCCGGCGACAGTCTGCGGACGATGCCGGCGATAAGCAGCGGACGATGCCGACGACAAGCAGCTGACGATGCCGATTAGCATAAATGTTTTTTTTTTTAATCGATAGTATTTTCATGAATTACGGTCAATATCACATAGCTTCATTTGTTTTATTTTTAAGACCTGTATTTGTTAAGACTGATTTAAAGTGATTTTCAGGGTTCACGGTGATTTGAAAATGTTTAATACCTTCGACAACAAGCGGACGATGCTGGCGACAACCAGCGGACGATGCCGGCGACAACCAGCGGACGATGCCGGCGACAACCAGAGGACGATGTCGGCGACAAGCAGCGGACGATGCCGGCGACAACCAGCGAACGATGCCGGCGACTAGTTGTCGCGGGCGATGCCGGCGACAACCAGTGGGAGATTCCGGCGACAATCAGCGGACGATTCCGGCGACAATCAGCGGATGATTCCGGCGACAACCAGCGAACGATTCCGGCGACAATCAGCGGATGATTCCGGCGACAATCAGCGTTCGATTTCTTATACAATCAGCGGTCGTTTCAGGCGACAATCTGCGGACGATGCCGGCGACAACCAGCGGACGATGCCGGCGACAACCAGCGGACGATGCCGGCGACAACCAGCGGACGATGCCGGCAACAACCGGCGGACGATTCCGGCGAAAACCAGCGAACGATGCAGCAAGGAGCATAAATGGTGATTTTGTAATAAAGTGTATTTTCAAGAATTCACGTGAAATATAGCTTGATGTAGAAAACGATCAATTATCAATGATATGCAGTTTTATAAAATGTTGTAAAAATGCGATGCCATGCAAAATATTATACAGCGTTTGCACAATATTTGATAATCACATAAATGTTAAACGATGGAGCATGGTTTCACCATGTGGTGAAACGATTTTTTAGATGAAAAAAGAATAATGATAATGATGATCATGATGATGATGAAGATTATGAATGTTTTTAGCTTGACTATTCGAAGAATAGGAGAGCTTTCCTACTACCTCCGGCGTCGGCGTCCGCGTCTGAATTTGGTTAAAGTTTATATTCAAAAGTTTTGTAACTTCAAAACTTACACAAGTTATTCACTTGAAACTTGGAATATACCCTTGTCATCAACTCCAGTCTCATGGGTAACATTCCGTGTAACTCGGGGGCAACAGTCCCTATAACTCTGTTTTGTATTTTGACAAGAGTTATGCTCCTTTTTCACATAGATTTTCTGGTTAAAGTTTATATTCAACAGTTTTGTTACTGCTGAACTACAATTTATACACTTGAAACTTGGAATATGCCTTTGTCATCAACTCCGGTGCCATGGGTAACATTCCGTATAACTCTGTGTTGTATTTTGTCAGAGTTATGCTCCTTTTTCACATAGATTTTTCTCGTTAAAGTTTATATTCAAAAGTTTTGTAACATCAGAACTACATAAGGTATTCACTTTAAAATAGAACCATACCTTTATCATCAACTCCAGTATCAGGGGCAACCTCCATATAACTCTGTTTTGCATTATGACAATGTTATGCCCCTTTTCATATAGATTTTCGTGTTAAAATGTATATTCAAAACTCTTATAACTTAAACACTGCACACGTTATTAACTACATAACGTCGAAACTTGGAATAAGTTAATAATTGCAATAACTCAGTGTTGTTTTTCAACACATTTATGCCGCTTCCACTTTCCAAAAATATGTACCAACTGAAATACTTCGAATAGTCGAGCGCGCTTTCCTCTGACAGCTCTTGTTTATTGATACACACGAAAGAATATCGAAATCGGTGTACATCTATTTTCTTTTCTTTTCTTGCAGAAATGCCATGAATGGAAAAGCGCAACTGAGTTATCAAAAAGATGGAAGAACAACAAATGGTCTAAAACTCGTGTCAGTTGAAGAACAAAAGAACAGATGATTGAAGCGTCAGAGGAAAACGGACAATTAACTGTGTACAACTCCGAAAATTTAACAACAACATATGATCAGTACGTAAAATACAAACAGACGAATAGATATTTTATTGACGAATTCAAACCAGTACATTGCCATTTATACGTGATACTTTTATGCTAGTAATTAACACGTCATTGAAACATTAAATTCGATATTAGACTTGTGCGAAATATGTTCTTCACTTTTCCAATTTAACAAAGATGTTGGATTGTAAACAAGGAAACGAATTGAACTGACATTACTATTGAAATTAAGCATCGCTAAAAATTCTGTGTACACTGTTTTAGATATTTGTTTTTCCAAAGATTCCACGTATTAATTAGAACAAATACAGTATTTATACTAGTGTGTATACCTAGGCCAAAAAAAAATTGTGTGTTTCGGGCAACAGTCTTAAACAAGTTAAGTAGGGTAGGGATCTGTTAGTTCTATTTTCTGTTAACTGACACATTTCGGTCAGAAAAAACATTGAACATTTTCTAAAATCTGACGAATATGGATTTCACGGTAAACAATCGTGCCTTAAAACTTTAGTTTCGGTGGGTTTTCGCTAGGTCGTGTCGGTTGCCCGAAACACAATTTTTTTTTGTTTTGACCCAATTTACAATCTTGCAACATATATAGTTGCATAAATGCAATTAAGAAAATAATCAAGCTAGTTTTTAATCACCAGATAGTTTAGTCTGTACAGACAGAAACTCAAATGCATGTATATACATTGACTTGGTAATTGGTTTAGGTTATACTCCACTAATAATCGATGCAAAAGTCGACACTAGAACTTTTTTATTTATTCTGTATTTAAAGTGTTTCTTTCGTCGTTTGTATCGTTTTCTGTTTGATTTTAATTTGTATAGTCACTTTCATTCGCTTTTTTTGAAAATAAAGTAAATGAAAGATCGTACATACACACTTATAACTTCTTTTACATCTTTATGCAATTTCAAGTAGTAGCAGTTAGGTGTAATATGTAATAAAGCTCAGCATTGAACAATGAAACATGACAAACAATTGTACTAGGTTATGTGTTTTATTTATTTATACGTTACCGATTACTTACTTTACAGATTAAAGACACCGAATCCGTATTGAATATGATCATTTTCAACAATTGTCATATATGTAGAGATTAAACGAAATTACAAAAAAAGAAGCTTTTGACGACTTGTCAAGACGTTTTTACAAGATGAATAACGCAATTCATTTGTTTACAGGGTTGGCGTTCTTTTATTAAGTAAAATTGTTAAATTTTTCGTTTACGGAATACTATACGAACGAAGAAAATTGTGTTGAGATAATGCTTAATGCGTTAACAGAAAAAAAATATTTTAAAGTTATCGTTTATGCTCAATGCAGATTCGGTGGCTTTAATTACACGTTGACATTTTAGCTGCGTTATAATTTGTGTGTTTTAGTATTTCTATCAATATGAACGTTATTTTTTTGTAATAAGAGATGAAATACAAATTAATGAAACAACACAAATACTAAGCATCAGCCATCAACACAACCAAACCGGCAACATATTTTTCCACAAAAACCAACATATTGCTATAACTACATGAATAACAAAAGCAACGGCTACTTCTGCTAGTACTACTAACAATCTATTGCTATTATTACGTCTGCTAACATTACTACTGTTTCCATTCGACCTTTGTTCCTGCTGCTGCTGCGCTACAACTGCTGCTGCTATTGCATATACTGCTGCTGCGACTACTGCTGCTGCTGTTGATATTTCTACAACTACTGCTGCAACTGCCGATA
Source organism: Congeria kusceri (assembly GCA_027627225.1). Lineage (NCBI taxonomy): Eukaryota > Metazoa > Mollusca > Bivalvia > Myida > Dreissenidae > Congeria > Congeria kusceri. The sequence goes on along the minus strand of JAPFQT010000226.1, from coordinate 294,681 downwards.
AAGCTGCTACAGTTGGCAACTACTATTGCTTATAATAATAATAACAATAATGACAATAAAAATACTCACAATTATACAAATAAAATAAATGAATAAAATAAATAAATAAATAAATAAATAAATAAAAATACAATAAATACAATAATAATAACTACAGTAGAATAATAATATAAAACGAGGGTAGGCTAAACAAGGAGATCGGATGGCCCGAGTAGTTGCTGTGGGAGTGTGGGGCGACTTGGGAGAGAGGTGTGGTTAGTTTTGTGTAGGGTAGTGTAAGGTAGACGGTGCCTCTGGTCTGGCTAGCCTTGTTGGCCGAGAAAAAAACAACATTTAAACGGTTAAAATCAGTTGGACGTCAATATGTAACATGTAAATAAAAAATAAAAACTGTCGAAATAAAAGAAAAAAATAATTTATAAAACTAAAATTCCTGAAATAATAAAAATATTATATTAATCAAATAAAAAGATAACCTATTTGTTATATGCAGCAGCTGCTGCTTTCTGTTGCTGCTTCTACCTATGCAACTATTGCAGCATGAACTACTACTGCAACTAGTGAAGCTTCTACTGCTGTAGCTGCTACTTCTACAACTGTTTCTGCTGCTACTACTGCTGCTGCTACAGTTGCAATTGCTACCATTGTTGCAGCTACTACTACTGTTACACCTGCTACTGCCGCTGCTGCTGTTACATCTACTGATGGTGCTATTGCATCTACTGCTGGAGATGCTGCTGCTTCTACTGCTACTGCTGCAGCTACTGCTGAAACTGCTTCTGATACATCTGCATCTGCTACTATTGCTGCTACTACTATTGTTGCTGTTACTTATGATGCTGCTACTGCTACTGTTGCTTTAACTACTGCCTCAATTCTGCTACTAACAACGCTTCTACGTCTACTTCCCCTATTTACTTCTACTATTAACATTAACACCAACTACTATCACTGCTGCTGTTGTTGATCCTGGTAAAACTTGTTATAAATTACTGATTAGTGTACTTTTCTAAGCTGAATTTCGGACATTTATCGATTTCATTATTACTTTTATCGCAGCATTGGATGATTTTAATAGATTTGATCGTTCCTATTCTATGTTAACCCAAACCTTATTTTTTTATCTCCGCCAATGTGGTTATGTTGTTGCTGGCATTTGTTTGTTTGTCTGTCTATATATTAATAAGCAACTTCTACATATTAATGTGCAACTTCATGCAAAAAGCTGCAATGGATTTGCATGCAATTTTGTAGGAAGGTAAAAATGGGTCAGTGGTTAGATTTGGTGGTGATCCGGATCATCGTCTGGATCCAGGATATTTGAATTCATAGGAAATTGGATAAGAGAGCTAACCAAACACTGAAAAAGTCCATTGTTATGTAGGGTTAGTGGAGGTCTGTGCTCTTCAGATGCATTTTAATTTACATATAAGAAAACATGAAAATTAAATAAGTTTTTACTTTTGTTAGTGTAATGTTCTAATGTTACTATTCTGGACTCTTAGAGGGATGGTTTATTCAAGACCCAACAGGGATTAGTTTTTTAGCACATTTATTCAGTACTACTATCAAAGACGAACTAATCACAAAACAAGCATCTAAAATATATAGCAAGTATATTATTCGCCGCGCCTTGGCTGTAGGCGGAGCTTATCAGGCATCGCCGAGTAGCTGACCATTACAGTTAGCACAATTTGTGTCTTAATTGCTTTCATTATTAGTTATTTTTCCACTGGATTATATAAAACATGTTTAATATGTTCATATATTTCTATTTGTATTTTTAGTTTATATTTTTGTTTACAGTTGACATGTTGCATGTAACGTTAAAGGGGTTTATCTACGGTAGATCGACAATTACATTTGCAAAAATAAAGTTCATTAACAGACAATTAATTAATGAAGCATTGTTAAATATGATGTCCTTGTGTCAATAAACAGTTGACCAATATATTTAATTTCAATATCTACTAGGCAAATCTCCCAACGCATATTTATATTTGACCATAAAACCTAATTTATAAATATATAAATAAACTTTTCAGACATTACTGACATTTATCAAATCTTTTCAACATAATAATTATTGGTAATTGATCGGTCAGCTAACGTTATTATTTTTGACCCATTTGTTGTTTCCGCTTCCATGTAACATACTGACAGTATTTCTGTTATGTGCGTTAGGAGTTTTGCCTAGTATATAATATTTATGGGAAATACCATCGATACGCCCCTTTAATATTATGTTGACTTTTCAAAAGTGGTTTATGCTATTAACTTTTATTAGCACAATTTATTTTTATTAGCTCGACTATTCGAAGAATAGGTGATCTACCCTAATACCCCCGGCGTCTGCGTCCGCGTCCACGTCTGAATTGGTTAAAGTTTTTATTCAAAAGTCTTGTAACTTCAAAATTACATAAGTTATTCCTTTGAAACTCAAAATGTACCTTTGTCATCAACTCCAGTGTCAGAAGCAACATTCCCCATAACTCTGTTTTGTAATTTGACAGAGTTATGCCCATTTTCACATATATTTTCTGGTTAAGGTTTATATTCAAAAGTTTGGTAACTTCAAATCTACATAAGTTATTCCCTTGAAACTTCGAACTAAACTTTGTCATCAACTCCAGTATCAAGTGCAACATTCCATATAACTCTGTTTTGTATTTTGACAGAGTGCTGTCCCTTTTTTCACATAGATTATCTGGTTAAAGTTTATATTCAAAAGATGTGTAACTTCAATGCTACACAAGCTGTTCACTTCAAACTTAGAACTAACCTTTGTCATCAACTCCAGTATCAAGTGCAACATTCCATATAACTGTTTAGTATTTTGACAGAGTGCTATCCCTTTTTTTCACATAGATTATCTGGTTAAAGTTTATATTCAAAAGTTGTGTAACTTCAATGCTACACAAGCTGTTCACTTGAAACTTGGAACTAACCTTTGTCATCAACTCCAGTATTAGGGTGAACATTTCCCATAACTCTATTTTGTACTTTGACAGAATTAGCCAACTTTTTACATAGACTTTGTTGTTAAAGTTTTTGTTTTAAACATTTAAAAAACTATTAAAGGCTTCACTAAAAAGCTATGTATTTTAACAAATGTATTTCCCTTCTACTATCAAAAATATGTACCAACTGAAATACTTTGAAAAGTCGAGCGAGCTCTCCTCTGACAGCTCTTGTTGCTTCCGTTATTATTTTTGCCCAGTCGAATATTTATACGATTTTTTTTTGTTTTGATCAGAAACATAATTTTATATATAATAGTCTTATGTTTATAAAATAATATAATCATTTTATATGATAATTAAAGCTAAAAACTAAGAACAGTTGTGTTTCATTATTATATTTATAATACCCATTATAATAGATATAGAACAAATAACAAAACATTAATTGAGGCGACGACGAGTGCGTATGTTAAGTCATTTGAATCTGTCAATCGAATGGTCTTTAGACCAATTTGTCTTGGGACCGAACTGTCTTAGGATCAAATGATACATTACTTCCGCTAAAATGGCTGAAATGTCAACACAAATTTATACAGTTGCAGTTTATGAAAGGATTTAGCAATTAATTCGGACGTGACCAAGGTGACATTTGATTTTTTTCATTTCCATATACAATAATGAAACAAATTACATAAATAAACTGTACTGACATATGTATTTAATACAGAAAAAATCGAAACAAAGTCATTGTCAAACGTACGCTTTATACAGTACATGAAGTGATTAGAACAGGCACTAGGTCTGGGATGCACCTATCAATAGTTTCTCCGGAGGGGGGAGCGGGGGGGGGGGCTAGCCCATGGGCAATTGGCTTTTTTTGGTATAATTCCCCAGCCAAGAACCAAGCATTTTTGTCTAATGCCCCACAGTGGGAAATGGTTTGGGGGTCTATTTTACCAGGTTCTAAAATCCGACATAAGTCCTGTGACCCAGAATGATTTGGCGTGTCAAATTCCCACCTTTCTGGAATCTCTTTCAATCTTGATTCTCGTATATGCCCACCCACACAAAAATATTGATAGGTGAAGGACACATACTTACTTTAAGCTGGCACTGAATAACTTGTTAGGCCCTTGGTAAATATTTATTTTAGTAACTATATGGGCAACAGTTGCCAATATATAAATAGATGTCCTTACCCTGGATAGTCTAAATTCTTAGAAATAAGATGTGCAACTAATTTAGTGTTACTTTTTATATAGGACTATATTCTAACTAGACGATACTGCCCATATAAAACGTAGCTCACTATTGGCGACCAGAGCCTTACAAGTAACGCTGTAATGTTGCAAATATACAAGTCACAGACCTTACCATTGAAAGACCATTTTCTTGGTGGAATGTTTTGCTAAAGTTTGAACGCATATTGCAGTAATAAAATATCTGTTTACTACTTTTACATGCTGAAATAACATAGTTTGCGGCAGTTAGCATTATTATTCAGGCAACTTGAAATTTTATGGTCTATGCCCGAATGGGCAAGTCTTTGAAAAAAACTATTGTGAAGACTGATACTATAGTGTAAATATTGTGGTGTAAAAGATTAATTTGCGGCTTATAAAGCTTAAAACATGAATTCATTATTAAAAATGCTGTTGGAAACTGACATTAAACGAAGTAAAATTGGTATTTACAAAAATATAAAATATGAAAAACTTTTAACATGCATGAAAAATAAAGAAAAACACAACAATATTTGTATTTATTGGGAGTATTATTCCTTGTGTCTAATAAGGTCATTTAACAGCGTTGTGTACCATGATATAGTTGGATAAGTACACAGCATGCAAACCATATTGGAAGAGTTGATAGGCAATATTATATATTGAGTGCATATAATATGTCATGTTTAATAAATACACTGTTCATACCAGGGTTTCCATAAAACCCGGTTTTTATAGTATTGACCGGCCCGGACGGGTAATACTGGGAAAAACCGGGGTTTACAGGGTTTTACTGGGCAATACTGGGCAAGAATGGGGAAAAAAGATACTGCACAATTATTAGTTTAATAATTAGTTTCTACATATAAACACATATCTAATAACAATTATATACTGTAAGTAACATTGTATATTTTTATGTTATAAAATATTTTAGTTGATGTTATGTTGCAACAAGACCCTCTTGCAGCCCAGTGCTTGTATGTTAAATTAATGACACAATAGTGTGGTATCATTTATGATACATCCACAATATGTACATTCTCTTAAACAAACACAAACATTGAATGAATTGACAGATGCTTGTGCTCAACAAACAGTTAAACTGGACTCTTGAATAAACATTAGACCTATCTCAATGATTGAGGGGCCAGGCAAAGACCCATGTCAATTAGGGGCCTTTTCCAAACTGTAAAAACATGCATTGAATGGCACCTTAAGTGACTGATTCCTGCTGTTAATTGAAAGTAAGTAATGAAATTAGAAGATATGAGTGATTTGTCCAGTCATCCCTGGTATCATCCCCGGTATAATACCAGATTATTAAATAATAATGACCGTGCTTGCATTATTATCCATAGAAGTTTTATTGTAAACAAAAAAAGATCAGTTCAGTGCAAGAAATAAAGAAGGATGAATAAGTGTAGACATATATCAATATCAAGCGAAATCATTTCACAAACAACAGAGAAAATATTTCATGATAAGTGTTGCCATCGACAAATGTATGAATAAACCAGTGGATATGTGCTGCCACTTAATATTAAAAAATATTGTAACTATGCATATATTAGATCTGCAAAATTAAACAAGTCATTTTTTAATTACATAAGGTAACTGAGCATTTAGATTTATAAGAACAACTAAAACTGCATATTAACTGAAGAAAAAATAGTATTGCCCAGTAATGACCAGTATTGCCCACTTTCAAAGTATTGACCGGGACGGGAAAAACCGGTAAAACCTGCCGGGAAAACCCAGGGGTGGGTGATACGTGCCAGCCCTGGTTCATATTCATCCATTTAAAGAAATCTTGGACTGCAAGCTTGCAGATCTTCAACTACATGTATCTATACACATTCATCTTCCTTGCTATTCAATTGTAAGGATGTCCAATGCAGTGCCCAACAAATTTCATGCAAAATTCGGTCCATCCAACCTTGTATCTGCCTAGAGGCCAGATTAGGGGCGTACACGCGTAATTTACGCACAAATAATTGGAAGATAGGCAGAGAAAAAAAAAGTTGCGTGTACATTAACGCGCATTTTTTCAGATCTTCGCATACAGGGGTGACTGGAAGACAGAAACAGAGACAGATGTTTTGACAAACCTGCCTATCTGAATGTGCAGTTGATATATTCAGGAGTTAGCAATAAAGTCTTAAAATGTTAAGAATTATTTCTTGTTACATTTTTGTATTCAAATGACTGCATTAAAACTGATTATTTTTACATTGTATACTACTCTGGCCTTCTGCTCATATCGTAATGTATTGTTGGATGTAAATATAGCCCACAAATCCTACATAGAGTGTACATTTACCCCACAAATTCTGAAGTGACTGTACATTTACTCCCACATTTTCAAAACTAAGCGTACATTTACCCTTATTTTACATTTACATTTAGTTTCCACTCAAGATCTCTGGAACTAATAACTCAGATGCAATGAAACTTTATATGCAGCATCCATAACAAGAGGACATGCACATAATGTCAGATTCTTCTGGTCTGATTGTTTTTCGTGGAGTTACTGCCCTTTGATTATTAATAGAACATTAAAACAGATATTTTTGTTTCCGTGCAGGATCTCCGGAATTAATAACTCAAATTCAATTTAACTTGATATGCAGCATCTTTACCAAGAGGACTTGCGCATATTGTCAGGTCTTTCCAGTCTGATGATTTTTCAGAGAGTTATTGCCCTTTGATATAAGGTAAATAGGATTTGTTAATAGGAAATTATTGACGCACTAGTTCTCAGTAACTAATGTCTTATTTTTCAATAAACTTGAGCATCTCTATCACGAGGACATGCGCAAACTGTCAGATTTTCCAGTCTGATTTGATTATAAACAATATTTTAATCGAAAATTTTTGTTTTCCGACCAATTCTCAGAAACTAATTACTTGAATTCAAATAAACTTTATATGCAGCATCCCTGCCAAGAGCACTTGCAAATATTGTCAGATCATTCAGGTCTGTTGATTTTTCGTCCATAGTCTATAATTCGTCAATTATGGGCAGGCGATAAAAACTTCTCTTTTCATTCAATCTTAACCAAACTTGCACAGTTTATGTATGACCATACAATCTCAGACAGGTTCGATAATGGGCCAGATCGAACCATTTGTAGCCGTTTCTGCTATTGTTGTACTAAGTCCAATAGTTTTAATCCGATCTTTGCCAAACTTCATTAAAATCTTTATTTTAATAATATATCGGCCAAGTTTGATCAGCCAAATCAATCCTGAAATTGTTATGACCCTTTTAATTAGCTAAAATTGGCCTTTTTAGCCGTTTCCGTACTAAGTCCGACAGTTTTTATCTGATCTTCACCAAACTTGGTGAAAATCTTTGTGGACACAATATCTCATTCAGGTTCGATAATCAACCAAATTGTCTCGGTAACTGTGGAGTTGTAGCCTGTGAATTATCTAAAATTAGTCTTTGTACCTGTTGCCCTCTAAGTCCAGCAGTTTTCATCCGACCTTCACAAAACTTAATGAAAATGTTTAAGGTCATAATATAATTTTTTAAGTTCAACGATCCACCAAATTGCCCCAGGAACTGCAGAGTTATGGCCCTTGATTTATCTTAATTTGCCTTTTTAGCACCTTCAGTTCCCTGTGTCCAACAGTTTTCATCAAATCTTCACCATAATTGATATTTTAAAGATCGCTTTTAACCTAGAGGGGGCATAACAGTTTTACAAAAAGCTCTTGTTTCATTACATATCTCAAAAGTTTAAGCGAGGAGTGTACGTAAAGCTTTTTTTGTATATGGAAGTGTGCCGGGCCAGGCTAACTCAGTTGGTAGAGCTCTGGACTGTTAAACCGTGGGATCGTTAGTTTGCACCCCAGCCCGTAGACATAACTTGTTTGGGGATTGGTCATGAAATTATTTCTACGGCCATTCTCCTCCTACCTCAGATTCAAGTAGGGCAGTTGTCAGTTACTGGCGTAAGTATGTGCACTTAGTACTGGTAAACCGAATAGATCAGCTAAGCTTGCCCAGGAAAAGTGTTAATAGGTTAACTGACCATTGTGATATGACTGAACGCTGTTAAAAACTGCGAACAGTTCAAACAAACAAACCAAACAAACAAACTTACAAGTATATGGTAGTGTGTGATATATTCTTAGCGTGTACCAAAGGGTAAATTGCGCTTGGATGCTGTTCACTGGCAAATTGGTCCCAGTGCATTACCAGTTGATAATAAGACCTTTATTTTCCAGAGAGATGCCCGAAACTCATGCTTTATTTGTCCATGTCGGCTTGGTCAGCCTTGTGCAAGTTCTGCTAGTCAATACATAAAAAAATACATTTTTTTTCTTAAATTTCATAACGTGTCCTGGTCTTAAGCAGCCGAGTAATTGTGATTTCCTGCCAAATAAATGGTCTCAAGTGGAACATCGGCTGTGAAATAATTTTCCCCAGCTCAAAATCATTTATGCCGGACAAGGCCTGTAGCTGCTGCTTGACCGGATTGGTACGGCTTGTGTTTATTTGCCGTACAGCGAGTAGATCTACATTCAGTACATCTTGCATGTTTATACATTTGTAGAGAACACATGTATCTGTTCGGTCTGTTTGATGTATCGTTTGGTGGTGTTTGTAATTGGAATGTGCACAGGTCCTATGTCAACTTCTTGAATGTGTAGTGTGGCCTATTCAATACACTTTATTTGTACAAGAGTTCTATCAGGAATGTTTCAAAGGTAAAGCTAGATGCATTTATTACTGCAGTGTGGTTAAAGCATCATTTTAAGGCTGTGTCTGCAGCCATTTGCAATTTCATGCGCATGCTATTTCACTTAATGCAGCTAGTGACAAAGTGAGAGAGAATATCTGGTTTAAAAGGATTTAATTTGTGAATAACATGTGATGAAAATTATTGTTTAAAATGCCTATGTGTACAAAAGTGTATATTCATTTAAAGCATTTAACATCAGATATTATTAAATAAAAATCATGAAGAAAAATCTAAAAATTCAATGTAAAAAGGAATGAAGCCCTCACAAGCAACTGGTGAAAGTTCTTTGACAATTTGAGCTATTCTATTGTGATTTAGTTGCACATACAATGATTTGATAAGAACTCTGGTGTTAAACTGATTTGAATTGATATTTTATTTCATTTTCAGCAACAGAACATGCTGATGCACCCAAAAAATCCAGATCCGACAGTTCCAACAGCGTGTCCATGACCTACCAGGTGGGTGTTGTTCCTATTGTTGCTGTTTTCACGGCTGACTCCTTAATTGCTAATGAGGAGCTATCTAATACAAAGAATAAGAAATCTGCTAATCTTAACACTTAACCCCGAAATGTTACTATTTTACAAGTGACAGAGTTTTGACCCCTCACCACCCATAATCAGACTTAAATTAGATTTTACTCGTGTGTTTTTTTTTGTTCACCGAAAAACAGCCAGTTTTAGAGATTTATATGAATAAAAGCATCAGCAATTGGTCATTTAAGGACAACATACAAAATACCCCAAAAACGATAGTGAGTCTAATAGTTTATCTTGTGCTAAATCAACTTTAAAAGAATATAAATTATCATACTGCCACTCTTTTGTACGATTTCGACTTATACGATTCCTTTCACCACAACTATTCTCAGTATTATAGCTCTGCAAAATTAACCTGAACTTTTTGAATAAATATATTAGAAAACCATTACGATGAAAATCTTTACATAATTTTACTACTGGAATCGTAAACAGAGTATAAATATACGAAATAATGCTGATAAGAATTCGTGAGTGTCAGGCCAGGTCATCTTAGCTATGCATATTATTCATGCTACAACTACTAAAATGACTGCTGTTACTGCTTATAATCCTTATTGTATAGCCACACATGCTGTTACAGCTAATGATTCCAGGCTCTTTTGATGATGACTTTGGTGGAGAAATTTACAGTCAACTAAGTAAACTCCACTTGTAACGATATGGCTTGTAATGATGGGGGAGGGGGCAGAACCACCACTTTCAAGATCAGGGTTAGTTAAATATATACTTTTACCTGATCCTTAAGAATATAAGCAGTGAAACCTGAACCACAGATTTTTTTCCTTAACAAAAACTATACTAGCCAGGGTTAGGTAGAACTATACTTTTTAGTACAAAATGAAAAAAAATATAAACATTGTATCATTGTCCCTACCCCCACGTTGTAAATAAAAACAAACACCAGGACTCTTCTAGTAATTTCTGCAAACTTTGCATAACGCGAAATTTACTGGATATACGGTATTCCACGTTTCAAGTGAATAACTTGTGAGGTTTGAAGTTACAAGACTTTTGAATAAAAACTAACCAATTCAGACGCTGACCCCGACGCCGGGGGTAGTAGGATAGCTCACCTATTCTTCGATTTTAGGGAAAGATCTAGGATCTAAAAAGGTACAGGGTGCTGCTAAAAAAGGAGTGTGGGGGGGGGGGACCGGACCACTTTGTTGTCATTTTCAAATAATTTGCTTAATTCAGGGTTTTCGTGAGTCTAATGCTTCTGATTACGCTTTTTAAGCATAGTTGATTTATTTGTAGTTGAAATAGTTGCAAAAATATGTAGATTTTCTAAAGATATTCAACATTTCTGTGTTGACCAGCCAAGAGGAGCAGCAGGGGGAACCAAAAAGGAGCAGGGTGCATTAAATGAAGTTAAACATCATTTTTAGCTCGAATATTCGAAATAGGGAAAGATCTAGACAAATAGCAGGGTTTCAATATATTGCAAAAACTATAATGCGAAAATTGAAAATGCGAAAATGCGTTTGCGTTGACAAATACTTTATACAATGTTTAGGCCAAGGAATAAAAACAAGTGGTTCAGGTTTCACGACAGACCCTACTTGCATCACCTCATCCTGAAGAATTTTTTAAGCAAAACAAATTGTTTGGTATAAAATTACCACAGATTTTTTTCCTTGACCTTAATTATACATTGTATGCTAACCATTATACGTGTATATTTCCAGAAATCATTCACTGAGATGTATCGTCGCCTGAGTTGCAGCAGTTATTGATTAAACAAGCAAGCCACGGCGTGGGGCAGGATTTCAATGTGAGATGTGATATGTTATTTAAAATTCAGTTTTCTATGGACTTGTTTAAGAGTACTTGTTACAGCATAAAATTGTACTGTGAATATGGTCTAATAAACCCATTAGTTTGAATCCCAATGTTGTCCTTTCTTTGTTGTTTTTTTGTATAGAAAAGGCACATGCTAAGAATTTAGAACCCCAGCCGAAATGTTTTGGAAGGAAAAGTATGTCACACACAAGACTTTGGGCAAAACCATAATGAGACTGGTTTTAAATCACACCAGTGTGGAAGTCAGGCTTAATTAAGCTTTTCTAAATATTTTGAAATACATCTAAATTTTGTTATCTCGAACTCGCTTATGTCAGAGTGGAAAATATTTTTGGTTGTTTCTAGCCATGACCAAAGTTTGTCACACTCTGGAAACATCTTTACAGTCATCTTTACAGTCATGTTTTTCTTCAGTTTTAATAATCACATGTTAGTTTTCAATGAATCATTGTTCAATTTATGTATTCCGAATTGCTATTTTATGTTCAAATTTTACACATAATTTAAACTCGATACTTATAAAAATTATATACCTAGATATGTCAAACTTCAGATGCCAAAATTACATTGAATTCCTTGCAACTTCGAGATAACATTTAGTCGCATTATAGTACCACTGTCAAAAGAAGATAAAGATTTTGTAATGCCATCATTCACCAATTAATGTAGGCAGCAAAACAGTTATATTTAAAAGCATAACCTATAAATACAGGCAAAAGTCATGTTTTATGGTGAGGCCAAAAAAAAAATGTTATAAAATATATAAAAGGTTTTATCAAATGGAATTACAGTCTTAAGTATAGCTGGAAGTCAACAAAAACAACAACTACAAAGATGAATGTTACAAAAATGAATTAACACAACAGTATCACAACATTTACGGTTCATGGTAATTCATACACTAATGAGTGAGTTATAAATACCGAAGGACAAAAATGAGCATTATTATAAATAATTGAGCTAAAAAATCTGTTGTTATTAGTAAGCTTATAACATTGTGCCCATGTTATATAACTTTATTGTATGGACACTTATAGTTTAATGAAATTGTCTACACTAATATATTTGTTATGATTTAACAAAGTTGTTATGATTGGAGTGACAAATCAAGTTGCCTCAAATTCGAGAGTAACGGCACTCTTTTATCCCATTATGGAGATACTACCCAGTATATTACACATTATGGAGATACTATCCAGTATATTACACATTATGGAGATACCACCCAGCATATTACACATTATGGAGATACTACCCAGTATATTACACATTATGGAGATACCACCCAGCATATTACACATTATGGAGATACTACCCAGTATATTACACATTATGGAGATATTACCCAGCATATTACACATTATGGACATACTACCCAGCATATTACACATAATGGAGATACTACCCAGTATATTACACATTATGGAGATACTACCCAGTATATTACACATTATGGAGATACTACTCAGTCTATTACACATTTATGGAGATACAACCCAGGATATTACACATTATGGAGAAACTACCCAGTATATTACACATTATGGAGATACTACCCAGCATATTACACATTATGGAGATACTACCCAGCATATTACACATTATGGAGATACTACCCAGCATATTACACATTATGGAGATACTACCCAGCATATTACACATTATGGACATAATACCCAGCATATTACACATTATGGAGATACTACCCAGTATATTACACTTTATGGAGATACTACCCAGCATATTACACATTATGGAGATACTACCCAGCATATTACACATTATGGAGATACTACCCAGCATATTACACATTATGGAGATACTACCCAGCATATTACACATTATGGAGATACTACCCAGTATATTAAACATTATGGAGATACTACCCAGTATATTTCACATTATGGAAATACTACCCAGCATATTTCACATTATGGAGATACTACCCAGTATATTACACATTATGGAGATACTACCCAGTATATTACACATTATGGAGATACTACCCAGCATACTACACATTATGGAGATACTACCCAGCATATTACACATTATGGAGATACTCCCAGTATATTACACATTATGGAGATACTACCCTGCATATTACACATTATGGAGATACTACCCAGCATATTACACATTATGGAGATACTACCCAGCATATTACACATTATGGAGATACTACCCAGCATATTACACATTATGGAGATACTACCCAGCATATTACACATTATGGAGATACTACCCAGTATATTAAACATTATGGAGATACTACCCAGTATATTTCACATTATGGAAATACTACCCAGCATATTTCACATTATGGAGATACTACCCAGTATATTACACATTATGGAGATACTACCCAGTATATTACACATTATGGAGATACTACCCAGCATACTACACATTATGGAGATACTACCCAGCATATTACACATTATGGAGATACTCCCAGTATATTACACATTATGGAGATACTACCCTGCATATTACACATTATGGAGATACTACCCAGCATATTACACATTATGGAGATACTACCCAGCATATTACACATTATGGAGATACTACCCAGCATATTACACATTATGGAGATACTACCCAGTATATTACACATTATGGAGATACTATCCAGTATATTACACATTATGGAGATACTATCCAGTATATTACACATTATGGAGATACTACCCAGTATATTACACATTATGGAGATACTACCCAGCATATTACACATTATGGAGATACTACCCAGCATATTACACATTATGGAGATACTACCCAGTATATTACACATTATCGAGATACTACCCAGTATATTACACATTATGTAGATTCTACCCAGCATATTACATATTATGGAGATACTACCAAGTATATTATACGTTATGGAGATACTACCCAGCATATTACACATTATGGAGATACTACCCAGCATATTACATATTATGGAGATACTACCCAGCATATTACACATTATGGAGATACTACCCAGTATATTACACATTATGGAGATACTACCCAGTATATTACACATTATGGAGATACTACGCAGCATATTACACATTATGGAGATACTACACAGCATATTAAACATTATGGAGATACTACCCAGCATATTACACATTATGGAGACACTACCCAGCATATTACACATTATGGAGATACTACCCAGCATATTACACATTATGGAGATATTACCCAGTATATTACACATTATTGAGATAATACCCAGTATATTACACATTATGGAGATTCTACCCAGCATATTGCACATTATGGAGATACTACCCAGCATATTACACATTATGGAGATACTACCCAGCATATTACACATTATGGAGATACTACCCAGCATATTACACATTATGGAGATACTACCCAGTATATTACACATTATGGAGATACTACCCAGTATATTTCACATTATGGAGATACTACCCAGTATATTTCACATTATGGAGATACTACGCAGTATATTACACATTATGGAGATACTACCCAGTATATTACACATTATGGAGATACTACCCAGCATACTACACATTATGGAAATACTACCCAGCATATTACACATTATGGAGTTACTACCCAGCATATTACACATTATGGAGATACTACCCAGCATATTACACATTATGGAGATACTACCCAGTATATTACACATTATGGAGATACTACCCAGCATATTACACATTATGGAGATACTACCCGGCATATTACACATTATGGAGATACTACCCAGTATATTACACGTTATGGAGATACTACCCAGTATATTACACATTATGGAGATACTACCCAGCATATTACACACTATGGAGATACAACCGAGCATATTACACATTATGGAGATACTACCCAGTATATTACACATTATGGAGATTCTACCCAGTATATTACACATTATGGAGACACTACCCAGCATATTACACACTATGGAGATACTACCCAGCATATTACACATTATGGAGATACTACCCAGTATATTACACATTATGGAGATTCTACCCAGTATATTACACATTATGGAGACACTACCCAGCATATTACACACTATGGAGATACTACCCAGCATATTACACATTATGGAGATACTACCCAGTATATTACACATTATGGAGATACTACCCAGTATATTTCACATTATGGAGATACTACCCAGTATATTACACATTATGGAGATACTACCCAGTATATTACACATTATGGAGATACTACCCAGCATATTACACATTATGGAGATTCTACCCAGCATATTACACATTATGGAGATACTACCCAGCATATTACACATTATGGAGATACTACCCAGTATATTACACATTATGGAGATACTACCCAGTATATTACACATTATGGAGATACTACCCAGTATATTACACATTATGGAGATACTACCCAGCATATTACACATTATGGAGATACTACCCTGCATATTACACATTATGGAGATACTACCCAGTATATTACACGTTATGGAGATACTACCCAGTATATTACACATTATGGAGATACTACCCAGCATATTACACACTATGGAGATACAACCGAGCATATTACACATTATGGAGATACTACCCAGTATATTACACATTATGGAGATTCTACCCAGTATATTACACATTATGGAGACACTACCCAGCATATTACACACTATGGAGATACTACCCAGCATATTACACATTATGGAGATACTACCCAGTATATTACACATTATGGAGATTCTACCCAGTATATTACACATTATGGAGACACTACCCAGCATATTACACACTATGGAGATACTACCCAGCATATTACACATTATGGAGATACTACCCAGTATATTACACATTATGGAGATACTACCCAGTATATTTCACATTATGGAGATACTACCCAGTATATTACACATTATGGAGATACTACCCAGTATATTACACATTATGGAGATACTACCCAGCATATTACACATTATGGAGATTCTACCCAGCATATTACACATTATGGAGATACTACCCAGCATATTACACATTATGGAGATACTACCCAGTATATTACACATTATGGAGATACTACCCAGTATATTACACATTATGGAGATACTACCCATTATATTACACATTATGGAGATACTACCCTGCATATTACACATTATGGAGATTCTACCCATTATATTACACATTATGGAGATACTACCCAGTATATTACACATTATGGAGATACTACCCAGTATATTACACATTATGGAGATACTACCCAGTATATTACACATTATGGAGATACTACCCAGTATATTACACATTATGGAGATACTACCCAGTATATTACACATTATGGAGATACTACCCAGTATATTACACATTATAGTGATACTATATTATTTCTAGATTTATTAGTTTTCATAATCTAAGTAAAGAATTTTAATGGACAGACTGACCGTACACCATTGTCTGCATTGTTGGCAGCAGATAAAATGTATGGTACTACAGGGCATCATATAATGGACAGAACACAATAAATAAAATTTAATAACAGACATTGTCATCATGCAAACATATATCATTTAATGCAGGGAAAGATTTAGGATCTTAATACAGTGTGCTGCTAAAAAGGAGCAGGTGGAAAAAACTGACCAGTTTGTTGACATTTTCTAATAATTTGCTAAATCTAGGGTTTTAATGAGTCTAAGGCTTCTGATTAAGCTTTTTAAGCATAGTCTATTCAGTTGTACTTGAATATTTGCAAAAATATATTGACTTTCAAGATATTCAACATTTCTGTGTTGACCAGCCCAGAGGGGCAGCAGGGGGGAACCAAAAAGGAGCAGGCTGCAACACCCAATTATTCTGTCCTAGATCTTTACCTAATAATAAAAACATTCACGCGACACAAGCAAACATAAGAACAAATTACAACATATAATATCTACGAATTTGAGAATTATTAACATGTAACGCAGTACACTGGTAAAATAATATAAAGTTTTCTCAGTGACTTTATGAATGACCATAACAAAATGTTTACCTAATAATTAAGACTGACTGCTTACCATTAGTTATTGTAAAGCCAAAACTTGCTTGTTAAAGATAAATTACTAAACAAGTTTTGTTGTACTCTGCAATGCTTTATAATACATTCTATATATGCACATAGTTTCATTTGGATGTTTTAAAACAAATACATTAACCAAAATACTATAACTTGCAAAGAAATAATAATGAGCACTTTTATATCAGTAACCAAAAGACTATAACTTGCAAAGAAATTATAATGAGCACTTTTATATCAGTAACCAAAAGACTATAACTTGCAAAGAAATTATAATGAGCACTTTTATATCAGTTACCAAAAGACTATAACTTGCAAAGAAATTATAATGAGCACTTTTATATCAGTAACCAAAAGACTATAACTTGCAAAGAAATTATAATGAGCACTTTTATATCAGTTACCAAAAGACTATAACTTGCAAAGATATTATAATGAGCACTTTTATATCAGTTACCAAAAGACTATAACTTGCAAAGAAATAATAATGAGCACTTTTATATCAGTAACCAAAAGACTATAACTTGCAAATAAATTATAATGAGCACTTTTATATCAGTTACCAAAAGACTATAACTTGCAAAGAAATAATAATGTGCACTTTTATATCAGTTACCAGAACACTAAATTATTGCAAAGAAATAATAATGAGCACTTTTATATCAATTACCAGAACACTATACTATTGCAAAGAAATAATAATGAGCACTTTTATATCAGTTACCAAAAGACTATAACTTGCAAAGAAATTATAATGAGCACTTTTACATCAGTTACCAAAAGACTATAACTTGCAAAGAAATTATAATGAGCACTTTTATATCAGTTACCGAAAGACTATAACTTGCAAAGAAATAATAATGAGCACTTTTATATCAGTAACCAAAAGACTACTTGCAAAGAAATAATAATGAGCACTTTTATATCAGTTACCAAAAGACTATACTTGCAAAGAATTTATAATGAGCACTTTTATATCAGTTACCAAAAGAGCATAACTTGCAAAGAAATAATAATGAGCACTTTTATATCAGTTACCAAAAGACTATAACTTTCAAAGAAATAATAATGAGCACTTTTATATCAGTTACCAAAAGACTATAACTGGCAAAGAAATTATAACAAGCACTTTTATATCAGTTACCAAAAGACTATACTTGCAAAGAAATTATAATGAACACTTTTATATCGGTTACCAAAAGACTATAACTTGCAAAGAAATTATAATGAGCACTTTTATATCAGTTACCAAAAGACTATAACTTGCAAAGAAATTATAATGAGCACTTTTATATCTATTAACACCTTTTTTATTATACAAAGTTTGATATGAAGCCATTTGACACTTTGAAGTTTTGTTTCGCATAAAAACATTACAGACATAGTTAAGTTCTGCACACAACAATCAAAGGCAATAACTATCACAGTAATGAAGACTTGTGCACATAAAATCATGTCTAATAACAATATTCAAGAGTTTACACAAAATACTGTGCATATAAATAGAGTTTTACACAATAAAACAAGAATATCATGCAAAGGGCAATAACTCAGTAAGCCCTGTACTGAATTTAATGTTCTATGTAACAATTTATTTGCAACATTCTTATATTACTATCAATACATTAAAAGGGTCATTAAAATATACATAGCACTTGTTAAGCTGAACACACAATTTGAGATGTACAAACGTACACACAGAAATGGTGAATTTGTTGAATATTGATTTTGATAGACACCTAAATTTCCTTAAAATATGGGCATAAAAAATAAACTTACTGATAATTAAACTTCCAAAAGCACAAGTTACAAAAAACTGAATCTTAAATATTATTTACTAGTATATAAAAGCTATTAAATTCGTCCATATACCGGTACACATTCTGGTATGTAAATGACTAATTTAAGACTTACAATGGACGGTTGAATGTGTTTACCTGAAAAATAATTAAAAGGGAACTGTTCACAGAATGACAAATTGAAAATTTTGCAACATTCTGTAACATAATCCAAAAATAAAAGAATAGTGTACATAAAGGAGCGCAATAACACTATGGACATAGAAATACACCGTTAATACCATTTTGTTAAAGAGTAATCATCAGTTAAAATTGAGAAAATTATGTAACATTTGTAATGCTAAACGATGGAGTAATTTCTGTTCTTGTCATTACAATTGCTGACAATCCGTGGATCACTTACAAAAGGTAAAAAATGCAGAGTTCTATTCACCAGTAAGAGTGACTGAGTGGTTGTGGCATCAGCCTTTTAATCCAGAGCTCTGAGGTTCGAACCCCGGTGGATGCAACTTTTTTTCTTTATCTTTTTTTAATCAGTTAAGACATTGCATGGCATACTTTAAAATCTACAAAAATCTGTGAACAAGTTCCTGTAAGTTTAATTAAACAACAAAAAATAAATAATTTTTATTGAACATTAATTATTCATTTTTATTGATCATTTACCCTTGCAAATTTCCCTCAGTATTTTTCTAAAATATGGTCTACTGCATAGTCTGTATGGATAATTAGCTTTAAATCAAATCCATTTTAAATAAAAGTAACCCAATGCATTGAATAAATAATTATCTTTTACTACAATGTCTTGATATTTGCCTCTTCATAAACCAATGTACATATTTTTAATGCACTTACAATCAACTGATACATTTTTCACCAAACACATAAATGTCCAGAACAGTTTTAAACTAACATATAATGAAAATGTTTATCAAATGACCTCTATGGCAGTTTCAAAGAAGTTGCAGTAATCCTGGACCCTTTGTGACCAGCTTGCCTCGACCGGAAGACACTGCATCTTATAGAGCCTGTAAAACATAAACACAAACACACTGAAGACTAACAACTTGTGTGTATAAACAATAAAAACTTAATGGAAACAAGATGTGTCAGAGACACAGATGCCCCACGATACATGATTGGAAACAGACAAAGGGCATGTCTCCAACACTAATTTTTCCCTCCACAAATTTATTTTCATATATACAAATTTCTACAGTGGGAAAAATGACAAAGTGCCATAATCTTGCCAAAACTGGTCGCAGCCAAAAATTCTTCCTTACAATCACCTACACATTAAGGTTCTTCAGCTGTGAAAGTTTGATCGAAATCCACCCATAAGTTGAACAAATCTTGTTATTATTGTATTTTGGCATTTAGTTCAATATAATCTAATACAATCGGCTCGTAAGGACCTAGTTCACTCACCTGAGGAGTAAGTTTCACGTTGATTGGGCAACAAATGTGGCCTCTAGAGTGTTCACAAGCTTTATATTAAATTTTCCTTGGTGACTTAGATTTTAATTACACATGACCCAGTTTCGAATTCAACTGAAAAATCATAAGAAGAAATGTTCTGAGCAAATTTCAAATTAATTGGGCAAAAAATGTGGCCTCTAGTGTTCACAAGCTTTTTCTTCAATTTGACCAAGTGACCTAGTTTTTGAGACCACATGACCCAGAATTAAACTCTTCTGAGATATCATTGGAACAAATGTTCTGGTGAAGTTTCATGAAGATTGGGCAATAAATGTTGTCACAAGGTAAATGTAGACAACAAACGATGCAAAAAACAAAATGGACGAAAGGTCGAATTTAGAAGTGTTACCCAAGGACCATTTCTGTGAAATAAGTTTACAATCCAGCATGCCATTTCTAAAAAGATTTTCAAAGTTTTCTATAGAATATATAAGGAAAACTGCCCCGCCCCTGTTTTTTAACAAATCAAAATGATTTGACGGAATTAGGTAGATGGACAGCCAAGGAATATTTGTATTATTTCAGGTTACAGACACAAACAGATTTTTAATTTTTTAAACTTTTAATTTAGCCATATAAGTAAAACTGCCCCACTCCTTTGTGGTCATGTTTTTCTTTAATTTGACTTAGTGACCTAGTTTTTGACACCACATGACCCAGTTTGGAATTCGTCCTAGATATCCTTGGAACAAATGTTCTGGGAAAGTTTCACAACGCGTGATGGATAAAAGCACCAACTGGTACATTAAATGATGTTTTGCTTGGATTGAACAGTACTTAATGGTATGCAAATGTTTCCAATAGATGTTTTTAATAGAAAAGCTTACTATAACCAAGAGGTTTCAGTTCGTGGTAGAAAGGTTTCATACAGCTGGACTTTTAACAGCTCTCTGATCATTAATGAACTGGGAATGAGAATATATAATGAATTAACATTGCCTATAGGTAAGCTCCAATATAACCAGAAGGTTTGTTTGATTTTGAACCAAAACTTTGGTCAAAAGGACCCAAAACATGTCAGAATTAACCAAAAACTATTGGTTTTGGTTATTTGAATTATAATTTGGCAGAAAGGACCCTATTCCTCTGCACGACTACATATGAAATCAAATAAGCTCACAAACTGACAGAAAACATCTTAACACTGCATACCTCTGGTGTGGATTTCTGTGTCCGACAGGGAATGTCTGAGATGGAGTTGGTCAGATGTCGATACTGCCCACAACTGTCACCAGCTGCTTTGGCAAACACCTATACATGCAGAATAACATAACATTAAATAAAACAAATAATTAAGAAATTACTTTCAATTTATCGTTGTTCATCAGCCAATAAACAACAATTTGGAGTTCTGATGCATAGGAATGAATAGCCACGCATAAAAAATACAAAGAATTGTTTATTGGCAAATAAACAATGATAATGCAAACATTATTTTGATTCTAACATGATTTGACAAATATTTTTTAAATTAAAATGAGAACTACATTTTACTATGCTCCACCCAGAATCAGGACTACTTTTTGCATTGTTTAATGGATAGTTTAACAACGATAATTTTTTTCTTGGTCAAAAGAAAAATTAGCGAGTTTCATGTTATTATGTTACATAACACATCTTTAAATAACACATCTAAAATATTGATATAAATCTGAGGCAAAAATAGTATTTCCTTCTTTTCTGTCAGGATGGGTTTTTACTTAATGGGGCTTGCATTACTTAACCTATTGAAAAAAAATAAATTCTTTATACATGAAGGTCCATTATTATATGCATATATATAACGAATGATGCATCAAAATCAAAGTAACACTGATGAAAGAAATCTAAAACTTGCTTCTTGAAAACATACATTGTCACCTTCTAGGGAAACTTTCATCTGGGCCTTAGCTGACTGGTGGCTTTTGAGGGCTCACATAGCAACAACTTCCCATTCAGTCGGAAAGCTACCATCTTATAGTAATGACCGTACAACGGCACCTGAAATATCAGAGATTACTGAATATTCAACAGCAAAACAAAAAACATTCATTAAAATTTGTACAAGCATCTATTAATTTATTTTAAAACATACAAATACTTTTAACAACTGTCATGTGGCACAAAGTCAACCCAGAAAGATAGAATGACTTTAAATACTGACACAAATTTTACAGGTAATAGTATTCACCCCCCCCCTATTTTTGTCTTACATAAATAAGATAGCGGGAGGGGATGATTTGTTGATGCAAGTATTAATGAATCTGTTTTTCCATGAAGCTTAAAGTTACTTTATATTATTATGATGAACTTATTTGAAATCAGTTGAAATATAGTACACACATTTTCCATTGTATGTTTAATACATGTATTTAATTATTTTACTTTATTAAACAAGAAAAGTAAAATGTCTGTAAATACTGACAAGAGAATTGTCTGCAATGTCCACCTGGTGATGTATTGCTGTTTATGGTGGATACATGAGATCTCCAAACTAAAGTACGGTGTTCTATAAAGGTGTAAACAGACACAGTCAACATTAAAGATTTAATTATATTTTACATTAAGGGCCTTTAATAATTATTTATTGCATACTGATGAGAGTCCAGTTGGTAAACAGTATTGCAGACAAACTAGCTGAATCATTACAAACCATATAACTAACCATAAGAAATTCGTAGTTTGCTAAGAGAAACACTAACCATGTCCCGTTCAAGACAAACAGTCATTGTAAACAGTGGGCTGGGGTCTGATTTGCAGATGTGCCTGGTGGTCATTAAGAGTTCTGGTAGCAATAATTTTGGGTTCACCTCCATCGTGTAGTAATGCAAGTGTAACTGCCCCTGTAATATGAGTTGTGCATTATTGTTTCAGTTGCAACAAAACCTTTACTGCACACGTTAGCACCTTTAACAAATGTATAACATATCTGAGGTTTATGTAGTTTTAAAGTGGTACTCTCACTACTTGTTAGTGAGAAATCTAAGGTAATCTTCATCTCATGTGAACAAGTTTGTATAAGAACAGTTTAAACACACATGAAAGTGAAAGTGATAAACACAGAATTTAACCAGTTTTAGTACATTTTTGATACATATTTTTACTTATTACATTCAACTTTTTTGTTAACAACACAACAATTGACAAATTGACTTAGGTCAAACTCCAGCAAACACACTTTACAGAATAAAAATGATTTTACATCTCTGTCAAAACATGTAGACCTGACTTTTTGATTGGCTAAATGCATTGTCGATCCAAACTCTGATCGGTGAATTACCTTTGCACTGTTACTTACAAACACATCGTATGTCTTCTTCGTAGTGTCTGGGACCCTCTGTTCGATCGATTGCTGCCTCGTGACTTATCAAACGCCATAAACCTTGTGACTGTTGATATTCCCCAGCAGATTCTCACAGTGATGCCCATGATTGCACCCTGACAATGACAATAACACGATGACAGGAATATTGTTTCAAATGTGCTCATGTACATTCATGCATTTGAGTCAGAAAATAAAGTTCTAGTAATAACAGGTTCATAAGGCACACAGTTCTTAAAACTTGTGACAGAAAACATAGGCAATGGCATCATGAGAATACTTGTTCAAAATAGTTGTTAAGGGCACCGATACTGAAACCCCCCAGATACAACTCAGAGCAAGATGACATATTTGTTATATTTGTAAGTTTTCTCATATTCAAAGATCATCCAATTTGTTTAAAAGATTAGTTGATATGCAGAATATATATTCCAATAGAATATGTTCACATAAATTTAAATGGATTTTATTATGAACACTAATATAGTCATTGTAACAGATTTGTAAACTATGAGTGCACAGAAGGCTATATGAGTGTCTAAGCTGTATGAAGTAATCTGATTATACAATTATACACTGTGTTCCAGACAATGCAATCATTTATAAAGCACTTACACAGAGCTCCAGATAAGGTTTTACCCAAAAGGGTATTGGACCCCTGATTTTTTGGTTAAAGGGTATTTTACCCCGTGTACGTCACCTTTAAAGGGTATATCATTAATTGAAAGGGTACTTTCATTTTGTATACAAGATTAAAAGAGTATTTTATGTGTTTGTTATATACGAACACATTAACGTTGTCAAATGGAACAATTTGAATGTAGACATTAATCTGCATGTATGTCTGACATTTACTTAGCAAAGTATTAGAAGTCATTTGACCAGATACTTTGTACTTTTTACAGTGCAATCCTACATGATAACCTGATTTCTGGTCCTTATTGGTTGCTAGATAATTTGTTTTCCACGATTACAGTGTTTTTCAGCCATTTTTTCACTACCATATTGCTTAGGTTTCTTGTCCCGATTTCTCGACAGTTGCGCCAATGAGATCGTCAATTATCACCATCATCATTAGACTATTTCAAGATTGTGCCTATTGGATTGGAGCTGGTTTCTGGAGCTTAACACATCCCTTTTCGACTTGATGCATTTTGAGTAGAAAGGTTCGCCTTCACTTCTAATCGATTTAAAAGCTTACTTACACCATTAGCTAAACTGGATTATTGGTAAACCCGGTTACGCAGTTTAAGTGATTAGAAATACGTACCGAGATTTGCAATGCGTAACGTTACGGAATGGTCCGATTTTCAATGCGCTAGTTTTAAATTTCAATGTGTAAATATGCGTCTGATCGGGAGCTCTGCTTACAATATTACAAAAAAAGAAAACGTTTATAGGATAACACAAAACCCTGCAATTAAATACAGAAGTGTTTCTCACTAGCATAGAACAATCCTGGACTTTATACCTCGTAATTAGCTTTGCTGTGATCTGTTGCAAAATGAATATGGCTATGAGTACTGTTTATTATTGCTGTCTTCAAAATAACCCACTTGACCAAAGACCAGGACTGGTGAAAATATAAAAAAGGGAAAGATAGAGTTATGACCTGTCCGCACGCATAAGGCATGTACAAGGAGGATGGCAATTAGGAAATCAACAAGAGCTGTTGGAGGACAGCGTACTCGACTTTTCTTATGCTTGTCAGAGTTTCTGGTATTTTTTCTTAAACAAACTGTATAGTAGGGGCCAATTAAACAAAATTAATTTCTTCCTTAAGTTACTGAGTGGAAGCATTTCTCTAAATATCAAAACAGTGACCTTGACCCAACTTACCCCATATGCAATCTCATGCAATGTCTCGTTATCTGTAAATTGAATTTTATTAAAGTATTTCAATTTCTTCTCCAGTTATAAAGCAGAAGATTTTATTTCTATTTTTAGTAACAGTGACCTTGACCCCACCCAACCGTCCACAAATGCAATTCCAAGTAAAGTGATGCTTTAGGGTTGCTTTAGGGTATTTATGTATGAAGATTGATTCTCAGGTTAGAGAGTGGAAATCAAAAGTTGACGCCACCATTCCACCCACTTAAACATTTTTAACTAGAGTTATCAAAATTGGCCTACGAGTTCATTTTAATATAGGGAATAAGTTTGAATGAAATCCCTCATGCCATTCCTGAGAAAACCAGCATACCAAAAAACCTTAACCTGTTCATATTCTTGTATGTAAATTTCCTAAGTGCAAAAAGGCCCATAATTTTGACAAATTTCACACTAGAGTTATCCAAATTGGCCTATGGTTTCATTTTAATATAGGAACTAAGTGTTCTAAGTTTGAATGAAATCAATCAAGCCATCCTGAGAAATCAGCTTACCGAAAAACTTTAACCTGTCCATATGGCTTATATATAAAATTTCTAAGTGTAAAAAGGCAGATAATGTTGACAAATTTTAAACCAGAGTTACCAAACATGGCCTATAAGTTAAGTTTAATGTGGGGAGTAAATGTTTGAATAAAATCCCTCAAGCCATTCCTGAGAAAATAGCTTACTCAAAAACTTTAACCTAGCTAGGATGCTGACACCAACGCCGACACCGACAATGGGTCGAGTGGAAAAGCTTGCCTTTTCTTCGAAAAGTCGAGCTAACAATGCATTTAACAAACAACACATTAATATTCAGAAAATGTGTTTCAAATATATGACTGCCACCTGATTTACTGTCCATATGACAACATTAACATAATCGCTATCCTGTACATTGTAATCTTTTGACTAAATGTCTTTTCTTCATATTGGACAAGTTCAATGTAGATTAGGGCAAGCTGAAGTGTCAAGACTAATACCCAAATGGGCAATTGTTCCAAAAAGATAGTGTATAGTGTAAAGACTGTTAATGCTTGTTCCGAAAATATTAAACAATGGCTAAACCAAAATGTTTGCACAGTTTGAAGAAATATAAGGACAGAAAACAGTCATGGTTTGTAGTTAAGCCAACGTCCCAGGACACACCAATTCAATCTGCCACTGCTGTAAAACTTCAGACACAGACTGAGCAGGTACGTGCATGTGAGGCTGAGGACGTCAAACACACCACAGGTGAAAAACCACTCTCCAGTACCAACTGTGACTGATACCCGAAAGAGAAGAGAGCACAGACATGTCAGATGCATACCAAAACATCATAGTTATTATAGACAGTTCAGAAAAGCTAATGCAAGCAGTTCACAGATGAAGAATGGGCCTGTTCGTATCTGTACAAGTCAGGTGCAGCAGTTGCCATGTTCAAACAATACTTTTTGGCTGGTCGGACCCAATGAAGAAGTCACGAGGCCAACCAGGCGATGTCTTCCATGACATGATTGTGTTACCAGTCCTCAAGTCAAAACAGGAAATGGCGGAACGCAAACATGTATGTAAAATACACATAGATGTCAAAATTATTGCACCCAGTAGTGCAGGAAGTATGTGTACCGATGCATTAGGAAATCAATGCGCTTGCCGAAACTGTAGCATGCAGTACACCATAACCATAACAGAAACTTTGCCAACCCATAAAACACAGACACCTGCACTTAGTGAATGTTTTCTATTATTTGAGTAAGTTTAGGAAAAAAAAACGTCTCGGAAAAAAGTATGGTATGTAAGTAGGCATAACTTTGTTTTCGTTAACCTTTTTTCCGTTCGCGACCACACAACCGCCGATCTAGAACCATGTTTAACAATATTTCAGAAATTGGTTATAACCTAATTATTATAACTTATCAAAAGTAATAATAAACCAAAAACACACGTGATTTCTCCTGTATCTTGCACTGTCCCCTGTAAACCCACTAACAAGTCTTCTGGAGGGCGATGGCCATATAGAAGAGAAATGGTGAACTCGATAAAAATTCACTACACACACGTTTCCACAATTGATGTTTCTGGTCATAACACCTCTTAGAGAAAAGTACACAGGTTCTGCAACAATAGTCGCTTTATTTTCCATTCATGATTCATAAGCGTCTGCAAACATTTGAACAATATTAAAATACACTTTTGTCATTGTTAAATGTGCGTTGAAATGATTGATTAATGCTAGTAAGAAAGGAAAGCTCCTATCAACAAACATTGCAAAATGTGATTCATGGACTTAACCAAACCATGGCATAGTTGGAATAAAGGGCGACAACTATAATATACAAACGGTTAAACAACATTTTATTATTGGTGTAAATGACTTAATAGAAAAGAGTTCAATATTGTTCAAACAGACCCTAAAAATAAATATTTTCAAAACGCCCCAAAAGGTTAATGGTCGGCGGCAAAAAAATATGCTTGGTCGGGTTAGTGGAAACCAAACACTTTTTTATTTACTACGCCTTATCACAATTTGGCTGAAAAGGGCTGCATGAAAAAAATGGACTGGCCACCAAAACTGATGAAACAGCATAAAGTAATTAAAGTATTTCATAAAAACATTCCTAACGAAATATTCATACATCATGTTATTTTTTTCATTGTCTAGAACATGGACCTCTTAAGCATGTGTTCATTAAAAAATGCATTCATACAAATGATATGTATTAAAATATGTACATAAGATAATTTGCATAAAGATGCATTTCTTGAAATTAGATTTTCAGTTACCTCCCTTTATTGGAGCCTTACTGTTCCCATGTTATGGTAAACACACTGAAATGGTGTCCCTGACAGTATTGAAAGAAGTAGAGCATATTTTTTTTATAGCAAATGGATGTTTTCTGATAACTTGTCATTTTACCTCCAAGAAGCAGCAGAAGGTTTCATGAGCCTGTAAATTTTTCCGACATGGTCAGGGATCAAACCTTCTTGGCAACTGGATAACACAAACACCTGGAAAAAAAACATGCCACATCCTCATTGCTTCAGTTCATGATTCCTTTGTAAATGGGATGAATCTTTTATAAACATGCCCAAACATATTTTTTTTCATATACAACTGCCAATAGTGTGGTAGAAATACATGAACTTTCCGACAGCATTTCTGCCCAAGTAATCAATAAATTACAACCTTCCTGCTAATGTGATTGGTGACTGCAATACAGCATAATTATCCAAATACTAATTTTTCTCAGAATAAACTCGGGGTCAACAATTCAGGTTTTTAAGGTTTTCTTTGCACTTGTAGGAATGCTCTTTCAAAATACACTGCCAAAACGATATCCAGAGCAAGGAACCATCAGGTATTAATTTGAATGGTAAGGTAGCTCACAACATCAATATACATAACCTGGGCAACATTTTCACACATCACACACATATAATTTAAAACTCCAGGACTCTCATCCAATACTTAATACTGGTAAAACATTTGCTGCTCAGTTTCCCAGTACATGTATACGTATTTCTTAAGAAATGTCATCCTTGCATGTGTTTAGAGTTATCGTCCGGAAACCATGTTTTATGGGAGTCATTGTCCGGAAACCATGTTGTTAGGTAATTTAAGTCCAAAAGGGGCCATAACTCTGTCAAAACTTGACTTGTATCTTATGATGTTACACATTTGTACCAAAAATTATTTGAATATGTCAAGCCTTTCTTGAGTTATCATCCAGAAACCATTAAAACCAACATACCGACAAGCTCACTCCTATCTACCCCGCCGACGTAACTTTGTTTGAGGGGGTATAATTAGGGACAAAAACTGACCAGAAAAGCTCATCCAAGAGCATTTCGTGCTCAGGAGAGCTAAAAATAAGGCTTTTGGAAAAAAAAGTTCCTGAAATCAATGCTACATTTAATAATTGTTATAGCATTAGTTTTCAAAAATTAATAACCCCTCTTGAATAAGTGTATTAATGCTGTGGTATTGGCACCATATTTTTTTAGCATTAGAGGCGCATTAAATATGCTTTTAGGTAGGGGTGTAACGATATCATTGAATCATATCGCCATATATCGCAAAATTTTGAAAAAATGCAGCAATATATACCGCGATATATTGCCCATAATAAAATGCACTGTTTCTCTTTCTATCTCTCTAAAATAACTAAGGTTTTTGACGGTTAATTCGTATTAAACAGTGCACACTCTTAGTCTGCTCATTGTTTATCTTTAATTAATTCGGGAAAACATCGTAATGTTCAATATCTGGCAAACATGACCCAAAACACCATAAATCTCACTAGCAAGTATTTGCCTGTCATATATTAACAGTTAGTCTTAGAACAGTATATTATTGTAAGACAATTAGATTCAATAAAGTCTTAACAGCAAAATTAAGGTTGTCAATGTATTTTGACACAAACACATGCATTATGTGAAATAGAAACATTCTGTCAACTAGGCAAAATCGAGATATAATTCAGCGAATAATGAAGTGATAATTTGTCACAATTTCAACAGTGTTTGGGTTTTAGTCTTACAAATGCAACTACATGTATGTTCACAAATTATATTATTCAAACTTAACAATTATGTTTCTAATTTCATTATTATAATCATCATTGTGGAGCAGATATGTAGACAAATGCAAAATCAACACCAGGGAAATGTTCATAATAATAATTTAAATTAATTTAAAAACAAAACAACATTTTATTAAAAAAACGATACAATAATAATAGGTATTTCATGAAATGAAATTGTAAACACACAAACAGTACATATCATAAAATAACGGTAATCAATTTACATATCGCAATATATTATTGCGAAATTTGATACCGCGATATACCCGTATACTGATATGTCGTTACACCCCTGCTTTTAGTGCACTAAGAGTTTTTTTCTGTACTTTTTCTGCATTTGTTTTCATTTAAATACACTTAAAATAACCTTTATAGACACTTAAATGTTTGTTTTTTTAGAATATAGTGTATACACTTGAAATGCACTTAAGTTTGATAATGCAGGAAAAATACACAAAACTTACACTTATTTTGGTATTTTTTCTGCATTTTCAAGTATATTAAACGCGTATTAAACACAGAAAACATACGGTGCCATTACCGCAGCGTTTAATGCGCATTAAAAGTGTATTAAATACACTTATTCGAAAATGGAAGTAAATAAACAAATCTGCACAGACTGACAGACATAGTAAAACACAATATACATACCAAAATATGTTCTGTTCGGGGTGGAGGTGTAAAAAAATACTGGCAGCAGCCTTCGCAATCACTGATGGCAGGATTCAAACTGTTATCTTGCCGACATCTTCATACGCCTTGGAGCCTTGGAGAATCATCAACCAACAGCAGTATTGTGCAGCGAGAGGTTGAATGCTTTCTTTCAATGGGCACACTGTGAAATAGCATGAATTGTACCTCAGAGCTGCAATGAAGCTAGCTGACATGGCGATATGATACATAACAAGCATTTATGTTGCAGAATAAAAGACCATGAAGAAAGAATAAAACATTACACACATTTTAGTAAATATCTGTAGGTTTGTTTGTCTACAAATGATGGAAAATGGCAATGGCAGACAACACTGACCACAACAGCTCACCTTGACCATTGCCTAAGTTAGCTTACATCTCAAATAAGGCTATAATCAATCTCTCATTGAGGCCAATAAACAGCTAGCAGTCTGGCCCAATACTTGGCTAGGAAGTTATGGACGACGGGCATTATTCTGATTGGAACCTGAATTCCTTATGACTGTTGGTCTTAACATAGCATATATTGGGTTATGCTAATACCTTTGGGTTATGCTATTCACTGCTTAGTACTTTTGTCATGCATTTAACTGTACCTCACACTACTGAACCTTCTGTACAGACCCTGACAGCATTGCAGTGGCAGGCCGAGATGAATATCTTTTGCATTGGTTTGCTGGTAAGGACATTCACTGAACTGAAATTATACTTTCATGAAAGAAAAAAAAGTACACAAATAATTTGCTTGCAGTACTTGAGACACTTATCTGTTGTCATTCCCAAACTATTCTGCCAGTTTGACAATAAGCCTCACATAGGGTCAGAGATATAAAACTGTCATACAAAAGGAAGTCATTGTGTTAAACAATAATCGTGTTTTAATTTCTTAGGCCAGGACTTTTTGATTTTACGGTTTACAAAACCGGCGAACATAAATTTTCCGAAAGTGAAAAAAATAAAAATTATAAATACGATTTTTTTTTTTACCGATGGGGGACGAAACGTTCAAATTTTCGAAATATTTTGAGTACGAATATAATAATTTGCTCGGTAAGTCCGTTTACTTCTGTGAAACTGCTTTTTGTTTTTGACGGTATTACACGATGATTGCCGATCGAGATCAACAAATTGTTCCGGAATTTCACGGACAATTTTTTTAAGCAAGGCGTCCGCCATTGTTTATGTACATGTATGCCATGTAAAACCCGTGTTTTCTGCAAAAGAGTGCGAAATGTCTGCTGAAACACGACGTCACGTTCCACGCATGGGAAGCGTGCGTGTACCGATCATGTGCTTTACTAAATACACGTCTTTAAAGACATTGGGTGTCCTAGTTTCCCGTCAAAGGAATGTTAATCCCATGCATAATTTTTGCAGGGAGAAATCCCGTTATTGTGGTCAGTGAAGTGTTTCAAGTTTGCGGGTCGTCTCATAAATCTGTACTAGTATCCAAAATTGAACAAAAAGATTGGTACAGCAAATGGAGAAAAAATAGGTAAATTATAAACAAATTGGCGTGGTTTTTCGATGCAAATTTACTTATTGGTGGACAAAAAATTAGCAAGTGATTTTTAGTTCGTAAATTGTTGAATTTATTATATATTGTAAACTTCTAATAATGTTCAACATGTTTCATAGACGGCCCTTAAAATGACTTGTCCATTTGATGACAGTTAATATTACCGTTAGAAGTACAGTTATTCATTAGCCATTTATTATTAATAATTTATACAAAAAACTTAGACAGACAAAATTAACTTCACATACTGGTTCAATCTTTATTCATGAGTTTGATACACAAAAAAACTATAAATCACAACAGGAGAAATCAAACGTAACAGGGGAGATCTACCATAACTTGGGAGATAAAAAATCAAAGGGGTGATCAATCGTAACAGGGGAGATCAATACATATTTGTTGTTCCTAGCAAATGTGAATTTGTAATCGTAATCCTGAAGACATGCTATTTAAAGATGTTCTTCATTGTTAAAGTTTCAGTACTATGTTTAGAAATCGGCAATAAGCACTCTGATTTTGTATAGCTAACAGGGGCGTAGCTTGGGTTAAAAAATATATAGGCACAATAGGCAGAATCTACAAATCGACGCTGTAAGCGATAATTTGGGTCAGGAGTGTTTATTCTCGTATGTGGCTACAAACAACTAACTTTAGCTAAACCCGCAATGTACAAAATAGTTCTAAAATAAAGAGTAAGTTTCGTGACATTTATTTCATATTGACGTAATCGACTCGTTAAACAATGAAATATCAACACAGACAAGAAAGATCCCCTCACCCCATCCCCCTTTCTTGTTTTTATTGCATTTTTGGCATATTTAAAATTTTCATCTCTGTAAAAATGTATGGGTATAGGTACGTGCCTATAGTGCCTAAAGGCAGCTACGCTCCTGGCTAATACTAGCATTTGTTCTAGGGATTGCCAGACTAGTTGCGCGCGCATACGGATGCTTTGACGGGGTTTACATTAACGGGTCCAGGAATGTGGTACGATCACATGGATCCAGTAATTTGCATTTAAATTCGTCTAATAACTAGAATGTGTCTGATTCACATAAGCATTATACATCTGCAACGTCAGACGTGGTGCATATTCTTCAAAGTACGAGCTGTGATGACTCGATAGTGAAGAAACGTTCTGCAATACAGGAATCAACACAAGGGACGTAACTCATCTGTCACAGACATGTATGTATAGGATAAACAACT
Organism: Congeria kusceri; assembly: GCA_027627225.1. NCBI lineage: Eukaryota > Metazoa > Mollusca > Bivalvia > Myida > Dreissenidae > Congeria > Congeria kusceri. The sequence continues at coordinate 260,912 of JAPFQT010000226.1, read as the reverse complement.
GACTGGATGGCCTCCCTTTGTGTAGTGAGATTCGTGCATTGACCACATCGTACATTTTACAAAGAGTGATTTATCTTAATCAGGTCGATTATCATTAAATGTATGAGGTCATACTTTGTTGCAGCACACACTCTCGAACTTTTCCACAATAGTACGTTCTCTTTTCAGTTGAAGTAATAGTGTTTGACATACAATGAATGAATTCATCACTTAAATTGTACATCAATTAGGTAAGTGCTATTTTCATGTGGCAACACTCTGAATTCATGTCGGAAGCTTTTCTAGCAGCAATTTCTTTTTTTATCACTCATTATTCATTTTACAATTATTCAACATTAAGTGTAAACATTAATTTACCAATTGCATGCCAAAAAGTCAACATAAAAAACAAATTTAGTGCTACTTTTTAAACGGGGCTAAATTGGCGTGAATAAATGAGACTTTTAACGTGAATTTAGTGCTACTTTTTAAAAGGGGCTCAATTCGCTGGAACGTCTCATTTACTACAGTCACCTAGTCAGCCAGTGAGAATGCATCAAACTTCCAATATGTAGATGAGTGAAGTTGATAGAATATTTATCACCCCGTCATTGTTGGTAAAGGTGAAGAAATGTGTAGCACATTCTCGTGCATGTTGTTACCTGCGTGTTTGAAACACCCACATAATAAATACAATACTACATACTTAAATAAGTCAGTATATTATTGTTTGCAAAATGTTTATTTAAAATACGAAATGGGATGTTGACAAATTGTGTTTGCCGAATGTCAAAGGTACGTCTTCATTTGTTTAAAAGAAAATATTGCTATGACTACAAGTGTTTTCTAATGAACGAAAACCATGAAAAAAGGTGTCAAAAAATGGTTAAATAATGATGTTAAAATACATATTAACATTTGAAGCTGAACTTTGAGCTATTTTAATTTAAACAGCACCACAAATAATATGAATTGAGGCATGGCATGGGAAAACCGGGCTTAATGCATGTGCGTAAAGTGTCATCCCGGATTAGACTGTGAAGTCGGCTCAGGCGTATCCGGGACAATATCGTCCACTTATATGGTGTTTTCTGTTTCAATGATGAAGTCTCTCCTTAATGAAAATCCACTGTAGGCGTAAAGTGTTGTCTGGGATTAGCCTGTGCAGTCTGCAGTATGTTATCGAAACATTTATAGTAATTTTCATCAAGCAGGCACATATTGTTAAGAAAGAATATTTTTTAATACCTGTATTATTTATTATTTGTTATAAACTATTTATGAATAATGATATAGAAGTAATATGGAAAGCCATTAATTTGTAAGCTTAATTTACGCATGTACATGCATAATATTGTCTTCTTATTGTAATCAAAGAAGGTGTTTTGTATTATACACCACATATTATATTGAGTAATTATTGTATGTTTTAAAAATGCAAGCCTAATTCTTGGGTATTAATACTATGTTCATAGTCGTGCATGCAGATTTGCATTTTAGTCAGCCCATGACAATCAACGACAATTGCAGATGCTTTTTTTATCAACATGGAACATGTTGTTTTCATTTAATCTCCAATAGACATTATCAAAATGTCAAGCAGTCCATCAAATAAACAAAATTTCTTATGTTTGTCTCAGGGAATACACATAAATAATAAGTTATTACAGTAATGAACAATACCAACATGGGTGCCGCCATCTTGGATATACATGTAAAATTATTACCTTATTTAGTTATCTATGAATTATTGATAGATTACAGCTTTTTATTGTTTTGAAACGAATTGTATCATAAAGACTAATAGTTTGCCATTTAGAATAATATCACAATTGGAATGGTGCAAAACATTTTGATGGAAAAAAAAGTGAAATGAATTTTTATTCTGGAAATTTCTAGGTTTTGCATTAAAATTTTGTGGAAAAAAAACCTGGTGCACCACAGCTTTAATGTATTAACTTTTATTATTGATTAGCAAGAATTACTTCAATCAATGTAAAAGTCTCTAAAATCGCTGTAAAAAACACCTTACAAATCGACCATTAAATGTGACAACTTTTCTGCCAAGCAGTAAACAGTGCCATACGCAGTTACCTCCCTTGTGGTTATACCTAATTCAAGTTATCAATTCACCACCTAAATAGTACATGAATATTCATCATTTGAATAAGCATGAATATCCTGGTTATACCCAAACTCCACAAAGTCATTAAAAAATGTCAGTGAGAAAGTCTTGAGCGACTGTGGAAGTAAATCCAGGATCCTCTGGGAGAGTGGCGGACAATAACCCCGTAGCTAAAGAGCTAGCCCCACCGTCATTTTTAGTCCAACAGCAAGGCTGTTGGAAGTGCCCTATAGACCAATCACTGCACAATCTTAACCTAAATTAATTTTGTTTCTTCCTTACAATCATCCAGTTGACACTTTGTTCACTTCTTGTATATTGCTTGACAGCAAGAAAACTTGACAAGACTGCCTATATAAAACGGAGAATCAGAGCAAGCCCGGTTCAAATATTGCCAGTGCACGGCTTATGGGCTGGTGCTTACCTTGACCTCTGCTGTATCGTGATATGTAAAATTTAGAAACATTACCATCTAGACAACATCAAAATGTAGAGTCAAAAATGATATTTTTTGTCATCAAACAATTTATTGTTCCAATTGTAAAAAACAAAGAGCATGACACTCATTCAATAACAAATGATAGTTTCTTGGGCAATCTTCATGTGCTTATTAGCTCACCTGAGCACACATTGCTACAGGGACTTGACCTGCATTGTATTTTTTCTGGCTACATAAGGCAATAGGGATTACAATTTTAATCCAGACTTAAAGCCACAGTCCAGAAATATGAAATAGACATTAAACTTTGCAGAAATCCTTTCTTATGGACATCTTACATTCAAAATACAAAAAAACACATTGAAATCGATAAAGTAAAAACAATTGTGTAACTTTTTATCGTATAGTTTCTGTTTGCAATAGCTGGTGAATAAGAAACAGTTTTAAGTCAAGTAAACGTCATTAACGTTCGCTAGAAATACTGCCAATTGAAGATGTAGTGAACTATATGGACTGCGGCTTTAAAGGGACTTGTTCACACAGTTTTGCATTTTTTGAAGTTTGCCATTAAACGTCTTAACTTGACATATTGAAGCATCGGAACTAAAAACCTCAAGTATAATAACAACAAAAGGATTTAAAAAATAAAGAAAAGAAAAAAATTGTTAACAACGGGGTTCGAACCTGGAACCTTCGGATTAAAAGGCTATCACCTTAACCACTCGGCCATTTCGATTTTTATATTTCATACGGCATTATTTACTTTATGTAAGTGATCCATGTGTTGTCAACAATTTCAACGAAAACAACAGAAACACTCCAAATTATTCCATCGTTTAGCATTACAAACGCTTTATAATTTTATCATTTTCCACTGATGATTATGCATAAATGAAACGGTATTTACAGTATATTTCTATGTCCGTAGTGCTATTTCGCTCCCTTGTATACACTGTTCTTTAAGTTTTGGAATCTGTGACAAAAAGTTGAAAAAATGTGAATTCGTCTATCTGTCAACAGGTCCCTTTAACAAATTTGAACAGTTATGTATGACCAAAATATAAAAGTTTGGAAATCGGCTAGATTGAGTAACTGATAAAATGAACAGGTACCCATCATTGTCAGTAGATTATTTCATTAAAACTAATGCCAATTTTAAATGTAGTGGACTATATTCTATGGACTGTGGCTTTAACAAACTTAAACAGTTATGTATGGCCAAAATATAAAAGTCTGGAAATCAGTTAGATTGTGTCACTGCTATAATGAAAAGGTATCCATAATTGTCAGTACTCAGGTGAGCACTTTTGACCATTATGAAAATCTTATGTGAAACTGAATTTTAACATAGTATTGACACTGATTTGTTGGTTGCAATTCCTGCTTTGTATAGTGGCCATACAGGGACCAATAAATGTTGGGTTTCTGTATGAATTGTCCCGCCCCCCTCCTCTGTCTCAATTATGCCACTTTGGTATTGAGTAATCATATCAGTCTGTTTGTTGTGCACCTGTTAATTGAGCTGAGCATTTCTTCAAAACATGAATGGAGTTAGTCCCCTTTGTCAGTTTTTCTTGTCCTGCCATTTTCTCAAAAAACTACTGAAGGGCTTGACCTCAAACTTCATGCATGGATAGATGGTTTTTAAAGTGAGTCGAGTGTTAAGAATTATAACTCTAGCTGCATTATTAGTCCCCTACTGGTGTTTCACCAGAGGGGACTATAGGTTTGCCTTCCGTCCGATCGTCCGTCTGTTTAAGATTGAACTATAGGTTTGCCATCCGTCTGTGTGTCTCTCTATCTGTTTGTCCGTATGTTTGTCCGTCTGTCTGTCTGTCCGTCCCCAAAACATAGTTCCTGCAATAACTCAAAAAGTACTGAACTTATTTTGATGAAACTGGGTATACATATAAACAGCAATGTGGCAATGTGAGGATTGTTTTTCACCAGAGGTCAAAGGTCACGTGACTGTTACTAAAGATAGAAATGAACTAAATACTGTAATAATTCGAAATGGACATAAGATATGACCATGAAACTTGGTACAGAGATTGAACTATAGGTTTGCCATCTGTCCGTGTGTCGTTCTGTCTGTTCATCCGTATGTCTGTCTGTCCGTCCGTCCGTCAGTCCCCAAAACCTTGATCCTGTGATAACTCGGAAAGTACTGAAGACACTTTGATGAAACTTTGTATAACTAGCAACAGCAATGTGAGAATTATGCACGACCTTTTCTTTTTCACCAGAGGTCAAAGGTCACGTGACTATTACTAAGAAAATAGAAATAAACTTAATACTGTAATATTTTGAAAAGTGCATAAGATATGATAATGAAACTTCATGAAACTTGGTACACAGATTGGACTGTGGGTTTGCCCTCCGTCTGTGTGCGTCGGTCTCACTCTGTCTGTCTGTCCCGTCCCCAAAACCTGGATCCTGCGATAACTGAAAAAGTACTGAAGTTTTTGGGTACTTTGATGAAACTTTTGTATACATAGAAAGAGCAAGGTGAAGATTGTACACAACCCTTTATTTTTCACCACAGGTCAATGGTCACATGACTATTACTTCAAATGGAAATAAACTTAATACTGAAATAATTCGAAAAGAACATAACTTATGATCATGAAATTTGGTACACAGAATGGACTATATGATTGCCCTCTGTCAGTTTAGTATTGCAATAACTCAAAAAGTAGCTCGAATGTCTGGTCAATGTTACTTAAATAGAAAAGACAACAATTTAATACTGCAGTGACAAATGGGAGTTGAATATGAACCTTTGAACATCTACAAATAAAGGACAATCTGACGGTATTGCACAATGTTTAATTAATAAGGGTTTTCACCGGTTGGGGACTCCTGTATTGCTTGCAATACTATCAATGCCTTTTTTGAGTTTTTCCCCTTTGTCTATTATCCTTTTATGGCCTTTTATTGATTTGTCGCGAACATAACTTTCAAACCCTTATACATGGATAGAGAGTTGTTAGGCGGAGTGCAGTTCTCAAGATTTATACTCTAGCTGCATTATTTGTGGAGTTATTCCCCTTTGTCAGTTTCCCTTGTCCGGCCATTTTCTGAAAAACTACTGAATGGATTGAACTCAAACTTTATACAAAGATAGATTCTTTTTAGATGGAGTGCAGTGTTCAACATTTATGACTTTAGCTGCATTATTTATGAACTTATTCCCCTTGGTCAGTTTTTCTTGTCCGGCCATTTGCTCAAAAACTACTGAAGGGATTTACCATACATTTACTGGAAGACAGAAGAAGATGTGAGGTTTGACAGGCCTGTCTACTTGAATGTGCACATGGTTCAATAGTAAGGCTAGCAATCCAAGTCTTAAACTGTTCAGAAGTCTTAATAGTAACATTATTGTATTTAAATGGTGTTGCTATACATTATTTGGATTGTTAATATAATACTCTTTTTTTCACATAATCTTAAGTTTGTTGGATGTAAACTAACCTTCAGTTATCAGACTGTACATTTACCCCCGAAAATTCTGGAGAGAGTGTACATTTACTGCCAAATTTTTAGAAGTACACGAACATTTACCCCCAGCATAAAAGCTTATCTGGAGCACTGTCAGCTAGACACCGTAGAAAATTCAATATTGACTCTGCGACGAATGAAATTTACAAGGATAAGCAAACATTAATTGCATAATATTTTGTATTAATATGCATCAAGTGTTGGTGAAAGCAGAAATACTTCTTTTTCTTAGAGCTTATAGTTCAATAAAATACTCAGTTTGACTCAGCAATGTCAAGTTGGTGTTTCTAAACATAGCATATATTAATTCTCCTTCCATATGCGTCCAGTAAGACTCATCACGCGTGCGCGGCGCCAGTAGTGGTTGTTTTACTTCATTTAGGTGTTTCAACAATCAGCTAATGTAAATATATTGAGTTAAGCAAATTCAAAGGCTTAATAATATCAATCAGTCTTCAATTATTTGAAAAATGTTTGGGAAATACTTAAGTCTGACTGCAAGGCCTAGTGTATTCATATTTGGTATGCAACATCCGTAAGTTGTCCTTTACAAAGATTGTTCAAATTATGCCCCTGGGATCAAAACGGGCAATGCCCTGGGGATCACATGGTTTATATAGAATATATAGCAAAATGACTTTAAAAATCTTCTCCTCTGAAACCGCAAGGCCCAGAGGTTTCATGTGTGGTATGTAACATCCTATAATGGTCCTCTACAAAGATTGTTCAAATTATGCCCCTGGGGTCAAAACTGGCCACGCGCCTGGGTCACATGGTTTGTATAAACTTAAATAGCAAAATGTCTTTTAAAGTCTTTTAAAATCTTTTTCTCTGAAACCGCAAGGCCCAGAGGTTTAATATTTGCTATGTAACATCCTATAGTGGTCCACTACAAATATTGTTCAATTTATGTCAATGGGGTCAAAACTGGCCACAGCCCAGGGGGTCACATGGTTTATATAAAGTTAAATAGCAAAAAGTCTTTAAAAATCTTCTCTGAAACCGGAAGGCTAAGAGGTTTCGTATTTGGTATGTAACATCCTACAGTGGTCCTCTACAAAGATTGTTCAATTATGCCCCTGTGGTCAAAACTGGCCACACCCCAGAGGTCACATGGGTTATATAAAGTTAAATAGCAAAATGTCTTTACAAATCTTCTCTGAAACCGGAAGGCTCAGGTTTTGTATTTCGTATGTAACATCCTATAGTGGTCCTGTACAAAGATTGTTAAAATTATGTCCCATGGTTCAAAACGAACCACACCCCAGGGGGTCATATGGTTTATATAGACTTAAATAGCAGAATGACTTTAAAATTCTTCTCCACTGAACCTGCAAGGCCTAGAGGTTTCATATTTGGTATGTAACATGGTATAGTGGTCGACTACAAATATTGTTCAAATTATACCCCTGGGGTCAAAACTGGTCACGCCCTGGGGGTCACATGGTTTATATAAACTTACATGTAAATAGCAAAATGACTGTAAAAGTCTTCTCCTCGGAAACGACAAGGCCCACAGCTTTCCTACATTTGGTATGTAACATTGCATAGTGGTCCTCTCCAAAAATTGTTCAAATTATGCCCCAGGGGTCAAATCTGGCCACACCCCAAGGGGTTGCATGGTTTATATAGACTTAAAGAGCAAAATGAATTTAAAAATCTCTACCTGAAACCGCAAGGCCCAGAGGTTTGTTCGAGATTGTTCAAATTATGCCCCTGGGATGAAAATAAGCCACGCCTCGGGAATGCCAATTGGGTTACAAGGTCTCAGGTGAGTGTGCTAGGGCCGTCAGGACCCTCTTGTTTAAAAATTAGTTCAATAAGGCTTTTGCAAACTATAACTAAAATACTTTTTGTACAATCATCATACAATTTTTCAATAGTCTTTGTAATCATAAAAGCAAGTTCAAGTTTGGTTTTCAACATAATTGCTCATATCGTACTTGAGTTATGTCCCTTTAATAAAAAATAAGGCTTGTGCAGACAACAAATTAAACAAGTTTTTGTTCAATCTTTATGAAACTTTATGGATGTGTTAGTTGGCCTAAAAGTATGGTTAAGTTTAATTGTCGGCATAATTGCTCTTACCGTACTTGAGTTATGTCCCCTTTTTAACTAAAGAAGTTCAAATAAGGCTTGTGCAGACACTAACTGGAGAAGTGTTTGTGCTATCATTAGGAAACTTTAAAAAAAGTGTTAGTAGGCATAACAGGAAGGTCAGGTTTGAATTTTGGCATAATTATATGACATCACAGCATAGACATAGACCTCTATTCTAAGACGGTTCACTAACAACATTTTGCTTTTTTTACAGTGACAGTAGTGAAAGTGAGTAGTAAGTCATAAAATAGAAAAATAGAATGTCGAAAATAAACTAGACACTCCTAACATAACATGAATTTGGTTTTGTGATATAAGATTTATTAATCCGTGTATTAAGTTGTTGAATTACCAGGCCATTGGCAACAATCCACTTCCCTTATAAGGTCAACAGGACTAGCGACTCGATACATATTGTTGAAGGAGAGGATACGGCTACATGCTACTCTCAACTATATAAATGTGTAGCATACAAATTGTGCTCTTCGCCGTATAAGTTCAGCTCAGCTCAGGAATTTCAAAAGATGCAGTATCCTGCTTTTTGATGCAAGCTAATTGGACACATTTTTATGGTCCCTGAAGAGGGCAGGGGGGGGAGGGGGGCATATATAGTTGCCGCTTTGTCTGTCCGAATTCTTATCCAACTGCCATTCAGTTTTTCAGGATGTCAGACGCATTTGCCTGACAATTTTATCCATCATGCTCTGTGTTCATCCGTCCTTCCGTCCGTCTGGTACTACTTTTCTGCGCGAGTTCTCATGAGTAACCAGTATAAAGAAACTAAATATCTGTTACTTCAGTAGTTTGACCCAAATAATGTTCTTTTAGACGGTGGACATTTCAAGTCAGGGGTCATTTGACTCCTGGTTTTCAAAATCTGCTGAAATATCTGGGCAGTTAATACATTGTTAGTATTGCCCTGTGCATTCCTTGTTGTAATAAAATCCTGCCATGTCTGCTTTTGTTACAAGTTATACAGTTCTTTAATAGATTTACATGAGATGAAGGTATTTGTTTTATTTCACTCAGTACAAAAGTCATAGAGACTGGGCATTTCATCTACAAAACATGTGCATATAATTAAATATTTGTTATTGAAAATGCAATCATTGACTTTACGAGTTAAATTAGCATTATCTATTTCTGCAGCGTTCAGAAGGCAACAGCAGGGCTTGGTCCCAAAATATGTGTAGGCCACTTTATATGCTATTCAGTGGCATTGTATAGGGGAGTGCGTTGCCCTGTCATTTCTTTTTGTTTACGGAAGGTGTTGGGAGATGATTTTTGGTGTATAAATTGGTACCATCACATCATTTTGAAGTGTTATCATTAATATACTTGCAGTTAAATGAATCAAACAACACAAATAGATGTGAACAATTATATGTACTTAAATCCCCACATACACAAACCCCGGAAACTGAGGATTTTTATTGTATATTTGGCTTTTTTTTCATTCTTTCCGAAAAATGTGTATGCCGCGGCCTACATGCCCTAACGGATGCTACTCCGCTAAACAGCATACTGTCTTGTACACAGATAGAAGATATAGATGAATCTTATTTTATATATGCATGTGATTTATGTGACATACTGTCAATGGATGTTTTATTCTAGTCCTAGATGTGTGGACCATTGTTCCTATGTTAAGTAGTAAAAAAATGTAGGTCTGGAAAATGTAGGCACATGGACTGACAGCAGTAGTGTCCTTGAAATTGATCACAGATTTGCTCCTCTGTGTCCATTTCTCCACTATGGTCCCAATAAATGATGGATAGTGTTAAGGTTTGGTCTGTAATTAATGTTGTGTCTATCATTAGATGGAGGTACCTGGATAGTGTGGGCTGGACTGACAGCAGTGCGCATGTGGTCGAGAGGTTGAGTATGTGTTAGAAAGTGCTTCATGCTGAGTCTGAACATCCAACCTAACAGCGCTGGTGAACATTGATGACAGAACAACATGGTTATGGTATGTGTACTATATGGAAAATGTATGTTAACAGTTTCTGTTTGTTTTGGACAATTTCATTGAATTGTGAAAAAAGGTATCATCATTTTTCTTGATCGTTAGTGTTCACTTTACTAGATCAGATTTATTCATTGTTGTTTTTAATAATCGGCTTGAAACTATTTTCGATACCTGAGGCATATTCATACGCTTTTGAGTCAGTTTCCTGGGTAGAACCAGTACTCGGTGACTTTCAGACAGATGACATGTCCACATCCTGTATATGAATAGAGGTCCCAGTCATATAGCAGAAATCACACCCAGCACCTTACCATGAACCAGTAACGGCAATAATTTTCCAGACAATATAGGCTAATTAAGTAATGGGGTTTTTAAAGTTTGTTTGACATGGCTGGTTGTATAACTACTCTCATATCTTCTACAGATAGGTATGGAACCTGCTAGCCTGCACAGCCACGAGGCAGTAAGGAGTGTCCCAGCCAGGGTGTCTCACATGAAATGTGTAAATTCCCAACTTATTTTATTCATAATCATACCTTATTATTATTATTGAAAATACGGCTGTTTTCATTTATGCATATTCCTGTCCATCAGGCTACCCATTTGTCTGATCACATTTTTAAGTGAATCAGTAGTTATAAAATTGCAGGTTTTGCAATAAAGTGTAGAACACAAGTACTCTTCAGTATTTGACATTATTGTCCTTTGTTTGACTTCCCCAAAGTAGTTTTTTCCCAAGATAAAGGTCTTGTTACAAATGACATTATTTTGCTCATGTCTTAGGGGATGATGTTGTTGCATGCTGGTTACTTTAATATTTAGGTGCACAGCAACAAAGTAGGAATGCAGTGCTTGGGGTCCTAGTGCATACCATATCAGCTCACTGGAAGTAACTGACAGACAGACAGGGTGCTGACTGGAGACACTGAATTTCAAGTCCACCGGGGATTGACTGAAGCGTAGGTAAGACTTGTTCAGAACTGTCTGGAACATATATACTATATGGTTTGCGAAATGTTGACCCAAAGCGTGTTCCTATTAACAATTAAGCATATCTTAGTAAGTGATTGGTAAGATACCGTATAAGGAATCTCTCCCGTGTTGAATGTGGTCCATCACCAAATTGTCTTTTATGAAATACAAGACTTAATTATTCAGACCATGACCGTATTATAATGAGCAAATATTCAAAATTTCAATAAGTCATATCAGAAGAATAAAATCTATTGGTGAAAAAATGTCAATTAACTATACTGTATTGATAAACATGCTAATATTGCGTGTGACCATTAAAAATTATCAGGTACAGACCGGACGAGCTACACCGCAGTTATTGTAAATTCTTTTTGAATACAAATAATTTCATCATGATCAATGTCGAGGGATTTGTAGTATTTAGACTGCTAGTAGGTGGGTGACATGTCCGTGATGTTGGTTAGGTTGCAGAAGTTAACGTCTTATGCGATGTTATAAATGATATAAATGAAAAATGGTTGAACAATGTTGACCTTGCACCAAATTAGGTCAACTACCATGTCAGCGGATAGTAGAATGTGGGCTGCTTACAAGCATTCAGATATCTGGACAGAAAAATACCTGGTACTAAAAACCAGTCATATCATATTTAAGTACCTCATCAAGTGATAATACATTTTCATGTGACATTGTTTTGCCCGTTTATTACCATCGCTACAAATGTATATTCAGTCTCTGTCTCACCAGATTTTAATCTGTTTAGCACGTCTTTTGAATTGCATTAATATGTTGATTGGATTTCTGCAGAAGGGGCATATAACCAATCTAGGATATGAATCCAGTTATTAATAAATAGTATTACCATAATTAAGTGCACACTATGTTTTCAGATACCTTAGAATACCTTAGAATACATCATTCTCTTTGGGTTACAGTTTTGCACAATTGCATGAATATGTGTAGTATTGTGTTAAATGTATCTGATTTTGATAAATCAGGAAGCAGCTAGCAGTTTGGTTGAATGTGGCCATATATTTCAGTGCAGATTTCTTGGCTCTTATAATTCCAGGGAGAGAACTCTTGTTAGACTACTCAAACTAAAACTTCCACAGTGATCTCCCATGCATTATTGTTGTACTTTTAGTTGTAGTCAGTGTATCATATATCAGTGATATGTGAATGTCTCGGTACTCCTAAATAATGTATGTATTTACATGCAATAAAACTAGGAATAAGAATTACAAAAGCACAAGCCAAGCTATATTTATGGAGTTCACATGTGTGAATAAATCAAACTATTAAATTCCATTCATTTTAAAAGTACTGGTTTTAATAAGTAAACCTACTGGAAAATATGTACAAAGTATTTTAAGTTTAAGCTTGCAAACTGTTATTCTGCTGTGCGTTTCATTCACAGAAACAAGCGCTAGTTTTAAGAAGTGTTGAGTAACCGTTGATGTGCGTCTTGTGGCAGTTAAGCTTGTATTTACAAGTTATAGTTTAATCAAATAAATGTATCATTGCAAAATTCAATATTTTTCTATGAATTTGCTCGACAGTCAGGGACAATGATATGTGCTCGACAGTCCGGGATAATGACGTGCTCGACAGTCAGGGACAATGACATGTGCTCGACAGTCAGGGACAATGACATGTGCTCGACAGTCAGGGACAATGACATGTGCTCGACAGTCAGGGACAATGACATGTGCTCGACAGTCAGGGATAATGACATGTGCTCGACAGTCAGGGACAATGACGTGCTCGACAGTCAGGGACAATGACATGTGCTCGACAGTCAGGGACAATGACATGTGCTCGACAGTCAGGGACAATGACATGTGCGCGACAGTCAGGGACAATGACATGTGCTCGACAGTCAGGGACAATGACATGTGCTCGACAGTCAGGGACAATGACATGTGCTCGACAGTCAGGGACAATGACATGTGCTCGACAGTCAGGGACAATGACATGCTCGACAGTCAGGGACAATGACATGTGCTCGACAGTCAGGGACAATGACATGTGCTCGACAGTCAGGGACAATGACATGTGCTCGACAGTCAGGGACAATGACATGTGCACGACAGTCAGGGACAATGACATGTGCTCGACAGTCAGGGACAATGACATGTGCTCGACAGTCAGGGACAATGACATGTGCTCGACAGTCAGGGACAATGACATGTGCTCGACAGTCAGGGACAATGACATGCTCGACAGTCAGGGACAATGACATGTGCTCGACAGTCAGGGACAATGACATGTGCTCGACAGTCAGGGACAATGACATGTGCTCGACAGTCAGGGACAATGACATGTGCTCGACAGTCAGAGACAATGACATGTGCTCGACAGTCAGGGACAATGACATGTGCTCATTCATTTCTTCTTTTTATCTCTTGTGCTCATTCATTTCTTCTTTTTAGCTCTTGTGATCGCCTTTTATCCATCGCGCATCGTCAACATTAACCTTGTGAACACTCTAGAGGCCACATTTATTGGCCAATCTTCATGAAACTTGATCAGAATATTTGTCGCAATTGATCATAAACATTTTGAAACTGGGTCATGTGGCGTCAAAACTAGGTCACTAGGTCAAATTTAATAAAAGCTTGTGAACACTTTAGAAGTCACATTTTTTGCCCAATCAACATGAAACTTGTTCAGAACATTTGTTCTAACTGTACCTCGGCCGAGTTTGAAAATGGTTCCGCTCCGGTTAAAAACATGGCCGCCTTGGGGTGGGGGGGAGCATTTTACTTATATGTCCGTAGAAAAAGCTTGTGAACACTCTATAAATCACATTTTTTGCCCAATAAACATGAAACTTGCTCAGAATATTTGTTCTTATGATATCTCAACCGAGTTCGAAAATGGTTCCGCTCCATTGTAAAACATGGCCGCCAGGGGAGGTGGGGCAGTTTTTCTTGTATGGATGTAGAAAAAGCTTGTGAACACTCTAGAAGTCACACTTTTGCTCAATCAACATGAAACTTGCTCAGAATATTTGTTCTTATGATATCTCGGCCTAGTTTGAAAATGGTTCCGCTCCATTGAAAACATGCCCGCTAGAAGGGGAATGGGGTGCATTTTCCTTATATATCTTATATGTCAATAGAAAAAGCTTGTGAACACTCTATAAATTACATGTTTTGCCCAATCAGCATGAAATTTGCTCGGAATATTTGTTCTTATGGTATCTTGGCCGAGTTTTAAAATGGTTCCGCTTCGTTGAAAAACATGGACGCCAGGGGTGGCAGTTTTCCTTATATGTCTATAGAAAAAGCTTGCGAACACTCTATCAATCACATTTGTTGCCCAATCAACATGAAACTTGCTCAAACATTTTGTTCTGATGCTATCTCGACATAAGTTTGAAAATAGTTCAGTTGAAAAACATGGTCGCCAGGGGGCGGGGCAGTTTTCGCTATATTGAAAACTTGAAAAAGCTTGTGAACGCTAGAGGCCACATTTATTGCCCAATCTTCATGAAACTTGGCCAGAATATTTGTTCTAATGATAACTTGGCTGAATTCGAAAATGGATCATGTGTGGTCAAAAACTAGTTCACTAGGTCAAATTGAATATAAAGCTTGTGAAAACTTGAGAGGCCACATTTTTAGCTGATTCTTCATGTAACTTTCTCAGAATATTTTAGTTCCTTAGGCTCTCAGGTGAGTGACCAAGGGCCTTATGGCCCTCTTGTTTTAGTCTCAGTCCTCCACTTGTCCTGTTCCTATTACAGCTACAGTGTTTTCTCAACTTTTGTTTCATTCACTGTTCAGTTTACCATTGTTTTGCCTTTGTCACAGAGTCTTTTGTGAACTCTTTTTGGTGTGTTTTTACGTTTGTTTGTGGAATGTGTGCAAATGTCAGATCTTATTTAGGGCATACGTGATTTGATTATTCATATAATTGGCAAATATGTTTACTATGATTGAACAAAGTGTCACAGTCAATGAACCCTGTTCTTTGGTCAACACAGGTTACTGTCACACTGAATATTTACTGGGTTGGGTCTGGGACATGAACTTGACATATTGGTTGCTTTGGTCATCACAGGTTACTGTCACACTGAATATTGACTGGGTTGGTCTGGGACATGAACTTGACAGATTGGTTGCTTTGGTCTTCACAGGTTACTGTTACACTGAAATATTGACTGGGTTGGGTCTGGGACATGAACTTGACAGATTGGTTGCTTTGGTCGTCACAGGTTACTGTCACACTGAATATTGACTGGGTTGGGTCTGGGACATGAACTTGACAGATTGGTTGATACTTGAATTGTAAAAACTATTATAGCAGGGTTGCAGTTAAGACTCAATCACAGACGAGGTCACCCTTAAAGGGACTTGTTCACAGATGTTCATATAATGAAAAAAAAATCATTTAATGTCTTAAATGAAAAATCTAAAGCAGTTGGACTAACCAAAAACAAATATTATATAAAGAACAAATAAATTGCCTGAGCCGGAACTCGAACCTGGGATCAAAAATCTGTCGTGCTAACCACTCTGCCATTCTGACTTACTATCATTGTAATAAAATGTTAACGCTGTTTAAGTGATACTCGTGTTTTCCAAAATACAGATGAAAAGCGTTACAAACGCGTCATAATTTTGTCCATTTCATTTTTCGTAAACGACAAATCAGAACAATTAAACCTTATCAGTGGATAAATAGTAATTTAACTTCTACTAAATATTATCAATAAAGCTATAAATCCGATTAAAACCCTAACAATCAAATTATATTTTTATGCAAATCTGCAAGTTATTACATAATATGACAATTCTTAAAGATGTGTGTGTATTTCTGTTTGTGCTGGTCACTAGTATGTTGCATATTTTATTGCATACAAATTAACGATGGTGCATTGAAAGTACATGTAGCAGAGGTCAGTCTTGTGCGTAGTGTGTTAAGTACCTCGTTGTCTCCCTTTCCGGTGACGATATCATGCATTATCACACCGAAAACAAACAACTATCCTCTATATATCGAGACCTCGCTTGGGATTGCATATGGGGTTGGTGGGGTCAAAGTCAAGGTTACTAAAAATAGAAAAACGGTTTCCGCTTAATAACTTGAAAACGCATTGAGATTTTAATGAATCTTAATACATTCGTACCTTATAACAAGACCTCACTTAGAATTGTGTATTAGGTCAACGTCACTGTTACTTAAATAGAAAAACGATTTCCGATCAATAACTTGAGAAAACATTGAGATATTTTGATGAACTTAATACATAGATACCTTAAATCGAGACCTTGCTTTAGATTGCATAAGGGGTGGGTGGGGTCATGGTCAAGGTCACTATTACTAAAAATAGAAAAACGGTTTCCGCTCAATAACTTGAGAATGCATTGAGATATTTTAATGAAACTTAATAGATACCTTATATCGAGACCTCGCTTGGGATTGCATATAGGGTGGGTGGGGGTCAAAGTTGAGGTCACCGTTACTAAAAATAAAATATGGTTTCCGCTCAATAGCTTGAGAACACATTCAGATATTTTAATGAAACATCATACATAGATATCTTATATCTAGACTTCGCTTGGGATTGCATATGGGGTGGGTGGGGTCAAGGTCACCGTTACTAAAAACAGACAAACAATTTACGCTCAATAGCTTGAGAAAACATTTGAGATTTTTAATGAAACTTAATAAATCGATACCTTATATCGAGACCTTGCTTGGGATTGCATATGGGGTTGGTGGGGTCAAGGTCAAGATCACCATTACTAAATATTTTATTGATATACTGACTTCAATGCGTCTTGTTAGAAAAATTTGGTTTTTTTGGAATTTCCCTATTTCTTGTTTTATAAAAAAAAGCCAGTAACTCTGACAAGCACAAGAAAAGTCAAGCGCGCTGTCCTCCAACAGCTCTTGTTTAGTTTTGGAACAATTTTTTTCGGGTTATTTATTGATAGTTTAACAATTGGGAATTGTGTTCTTTGTCAATAGAAAACTGCGCGTGTCATGTTAGAATATATCTTCGAACTTTGATTCACAGCGTAGTTAATGTTAATGCGATCTGGAAAATAACAGTGGCTATTTTGATATATGAATATGAATTGTGGAAAGAATGTTCAGCATTCTACCAATCCAGATAGTTGTGAACTAACCTTTGTCATTTAAGCAATACATATAAGACAATATAAAATATAATGACCTGCAAAAAAACATAAAAAAAACAACTACTTTTCGAGATAAATGGGAAAACATCGTAACTTTATTAACTCTATGAATATACCGTAAGTCTGTTGTTGTTTTCTTGTGTTATACATTGTTACATTGTATACATTGTTTATCTTAAGATAGCAATGTTAAATAGGATATAAAAAAATTTATGCTAAAAAAATTGCTGTAAAGGTACAACACATACATTCCATTCGTATCGATTTTACTACTGCTACTAATTTTCCCGTGCCCACGATAGTGTCACCGATGACCACCGAGTTGTATATATTTGTCAACTGTTTATAGAAACAAGGCTATTGTTTTTTTTGCAAATGTTATTGTTGATCTGCATGTACCGTCGATATGACCCTTTAAATCGCAAACACTATCTTAAGAAGTCATAACTACTTGCATTCTCTTTCTGCTAGTCAAAATCACAGACCCAGTCACCTATAGTCTTGTGGTAATTTCACTGAACAACTCTTTCTCGAAATCTTCAAACCTGACCCACAGCCTCAATTTCCCAGTAAAGAGATTGTACATCATATGTCAGAACAGGAGAGATCAATCACTACATGTACCATGGGAGATCAGTCATAACAGGGCATACGTCAGAACAGGAGAGATCAATCGTCACAAGGTAGTTCAATTATAAAAGGCGACTCAATGATTGAACAAGTGATATCTAATAACTGATGATCAATTGCATCAGAAACCCATGCAGACAAGAAATATATTGCCATGAGTTATGTTTGCGTTGTATAGTGTTGTGTAACCTTTTTGAAGACTTACAAGATTAGCTCCCTTGTTAAAAGGTTTGCCATTGTCAAATGTACTGTGCCAATTGTCCTCGCAAAGAATGTTTATTAATTTTAACAATACAAACTGCTGGACATCTTAAGATCAACACAAAGTAAGATTATCATACAATAGGGATGATATTTCTTTAATGATGATGGATTTGATGTGGAACTTTGTATTTAAAACATGTTACTTCAAAGTTGACTTCAGTAACATGGTCATGGGACTTCGTTCTATTGTAGTCAATATAAATAGCCGCCATAGTCTTTTGATGATTTTTGTATTGGCAGATTCTCGGCGTCAATAGTCCACTTTGAGTTTTTTATATCAAGAGTTCCTCCGCAAATTTTCGTCTCATCTGTCATGGCATCCCATACACAAATATAAGTTAATATATAAATGAACTAAGTCTAATTAGCATACATTGTGCATAGAAAATTTAATATTAACCTCTAAATAAGTTGTATTCCGAATTTGTTTTATTCAGTCTAAATCCTATAGTAAATTCATATATTCGCCATTGGTAAAATTGAGTTTGAATTGTTGTTGCTGTCGGTTTATAGGTTAAATTCAACTAATTTTAAATATATACTTATTTGCTGTTCTTAGTTGATGTGACAAATACCAACATGCCAAGTTAAGTAAGCAAACTGCACACACATTTTTTAAATGGCAGAACCTAATAGAAAAAATCCCGAACTAAAATACTGAGGAAAAACAATAATAATAACACACTATTATGTGAAGTTGAATAGGACGTCAAACATAGAATAAACAATTCTATTACAGCAATTCTTTGTATGCAATTTACCATTTGTAATTTAAGAATTTTGCAGGGTAATTAGTACCATAGACACTTGCTTATATAAGTGCATAAGTAAAATTGATTTTTCCACAAAACTGTATACTTGTATGCATTTACACATCTTTCACAAACAAATTGAACTGTGTCCATGCATGCATGAGCACAGTTTATAAATACAGTAAAATGATCAAAGACACAATCAGTTTTAATGAAACAGTCTTGATAAAATGCTAATTATACCAAAAGTATTGACATCATATAACAAACATACATAAACACAACTTGAAATACTCATGTAACAGTGTTCAATGATTTTTATAATGGAAATGAGGATTATAATTAGGGGAAGCAACTCGGTATTAAAGATTAATATTTTAACACAGTAATTCGATAACAAATATAAAAATGGTTGCGTTTGGGGTAGAAGTATGTTAAAGTCAATGATTTTTTTTGAATTACTGGTAAGTTGGTGAAATAGAACTCACTTTTTACCGCTAACTAGTATATTTTTAATGTTTCTTTATATAAATGCCATTATTCTGAGAATATTGCAGTATTTTTGTTAGGCCTATAGTATCAATACGATGGCATATAGTAATCACATCGTCCATCCGTCCGTCTGTCCATCTGTCCGTCACGCTTCTTGTGCAGAGCATAACTCCATTAATATTGAAGGGATTGAAATGAAACTTAACATAATGATGGAGGACAATGACAGGAAGTGCAGGGTACAAGGAGCACAACTCTTTCTTCAGTATTGATGGAGTTATTGCCCTTTGTTTAATTTTCTTGTGCAGAGCTTAACTCCATTAGTATTGATAGGATTCAATGAAACTTCAAATAATGAGAGAGGACAATGAAGGGAAGTGCAGAGCACAAGAATCACAACTATTTCTTCAGTATTTATGGAGTTAATGCACTTTGATTTATTTCCTGATTTGAAGCATTAATTTTCTTGTGCGAAGCATAACTCCATTAGTATTAAAGGGATTCAAATGAAACTTCATGTAATGATAGAGAACAATGACAGGAAGTGCAGAGTACAAGGACCATAACTCTTTCTTCAATATTTACAGAGTTATTGCCCTTTGTTTTATTTCCTTATGTGAAGCAATTTTTCTTGTTCGGAGCATTGCTCCATTAGTATTAAAAGGTATTCAATTGAAACTTCATATAATGATAGATGACAATGAGAGGAAGTGCAGAGAACAAGGACCATAACTCTCTTCAATATGTATGGAGTTATTGCCCTTTGTTTCATTTTATTTTGCTGAGCATTACTTATTAGTGTTGATGAGAGGAAGTGCAGAACACAAGAATCACAACTCTTTCTTCAGTATTTATGGAGTTATTGCACTTTGATTTATTTCCTTATTTGAAGCATTAATTTTCTTATGCATTTCCTTATTTGAATCATTAATTTTCTTATGCAGAGCATTACTCCATTAGTATTGAAGGGAGTCAAATGAAACTTAATGTAATGATAGAGGACAGTAAGAGAAAGTAGGAAGTGCAAAGCACATGGACCATAACTCTTTAATATTTACAGAAATATTTCCCTTTGTTTAATTTCTGTGTGCTGAGCATAACTCCATTAGTATTGAAGTGATTCAAATGAAACTTCATATAATGATTGGTGACAATGAGCGGAAGTTCAGAACACAGGACCATATCTCTTTTTGTGAATATTTACGGAATTATTGCCCTTTGTTTTATTTCCTTATATGAAGCATTAATTTTCTTGTGCGGAGCATAACTCCATTAGTATTGAAGGGATTGAAATGACACTTCATATATTGATAGAGGACAATAAGAGGAAGTGCAAAGCACAAGGACCATAATGCTTTCTTCAGTATTTAAAGAGTTATTGCCATTTGTTTAATTTTCTTGTTCGGAGCATAACTCCATAAGTATTGAAGGGATTCAAATGAAACTTCAAATAGCGATAGTGGACGTTGAAAGGAAGTGCATAGTGCAAGGACCACAGCACTTTTTCAATTGTTATAACTGGTTTATTTTCTTGTTTAAAGCACAACTCCATTAGTAATCAAGGGAATAAAAAAAAATTCAAATAATGATAGAGGACAATGAGAGGAAGTGCAGAGCACAAGAACCACAACTCTTTCTTCAATATTTATGGAGTTATTGCCCTTTTATTTTCTTGTGTGAAGCATTAATTTTCTTGTGCAGAGCATCCTACCATTAGTATTGAAGGGATTCAAATGAAACATCATAGAATGGTAGTGGATAATGAGAGGAAATGCAGAGTACAAGGACGAAAACTATTTCTTCAATATTATGGAGTTATTGCACTTTGTTTAATTTTCTTGTGGGGAGCATTACTCCATTGGTATTGAAGGGATTCAAATGAAACTACATATAATGATAGAGGACAATGAGAGGAAGAGCAGAGTATAATGAGCATAACTCTTTCTTCAATAAATTTATGGAGTATATGCTATGTTTTGTTACTTATTAAATTGGATGTTATTGAAGTAAATGATTAAAGAGATACATGGTGTTTTGTTTATTTATTGTATTCTTCATTAGGAATAATTATTAATGCATTACAGTTAGAATTATATGTGAAAATATAAGTCATATATATTATTGTTATATGTAGTTTGCCGTCCGAACGTCTCAAACTTAAAAAATTACTTGCGACGCCTAATTGGCTCCAAGTTTTCACATTTTGTGAAAAAAATGTGGCGAAAATTTTCAAAAGCCAGAGGGAACCCTGAATTGCCCTTTATTATTATTTTTTTGTGCAGAGCATAACTCCATTAGTATTGAAGGGAATTTGACCATAATTCATTCTTCAATAGTTATTGCCCTTTGTTTTTTGGTGGGCAAATAATTACTACCTTAGTATTGAAAGAATTTTAAAATAACACCACATATATTGATAGAGGACATTGAGAGGAAGAGCAGAGTATAAGGACCATAACTCTTTCTTCATTATTTATGGATTTATTGCCATTCAGTTAATTTTCTTGTGCAGTGCATTACTCCATTAGTATTGAAGTAATTTAAAATAAAACCACATATATTTGATAAAGGATGTTGAAAGGAAGTTCAGAGTACAAGGACCATAACTCTTTTTGTAGAAAGCATAATTTTTGCCAACGTGTAACTGACATTGTGTTGCCTTCCTCGGACAAGTATGTGCTTCACGGGCATACATCACATCCTGTGACAAGCCTCGTTTGATATGCTTTTTCAGACCGGAGTTTCAACGTTCAGAGTTATTCCAAACGCAAATTATTTCAGCTACATTCTATTGGTACAACTACAAGTTTTGCTGACCAAAAGGCATAAACTAGAGACTTAGAATTATCTTATTAAGCTGAACAAAAATATTGATAGGCTAAAATACAAATGCAACATAGAACAAATGCTCGCGTGCATTCTCTGTGACTCATACACGTGTGTGCACCCCAAATACAGCAGCAAGTCATTCTTTATTGTAATTGATCCGTGAACTGTGTATACAATGGCTTATAAAGCTACGAAATGTTGCAAGAGAAAAAACCTGTTTACAGTTTACACAGCGAAATAAATAATTTAAAAACAAAAATCATTAAGAACATTTAGATTGAAACTATATCGCGTATTATTTTAAGCTTAACTGTGGCCTGCTTCATAGCCAACTCCGGCAATTGCTACCCAACATTAGAGCTTGCCCTTGGTACATGCTTTGCATACAGACTATGTTGTATTGGATCATGCGATAATATATCGCGATATTAAAATTTCATACCGGTATTGAACGACATGTACCTTTTATGTGTTTGCCATGTCTTTTTATTAAATTTTTAATTAGCTTATGTTTATTCTTCTCTTGAAATAAAGCTTTACTACCTTCACGGTTTCAGTGATTTTGTATTTTCTATGTATACCGGCTCCAACATACTGTTTTTGAAACATAATTGTTGAATTGCTGATTTAAAAAATATAATTAGTTGACATTTGCTATTGCATATTGAAGAACTTAATCAGGTTATAATTAACTGACACATAAATTGACGGATATCTGACGGAATGTTTCTTTTTAATATATAAAACTGTCAAATATAATTAAGATGATGTGTGACAATAGCCAAAAATAAGGACATTATGGAAAACATGTTGAAATAAAGGCATACAGTTCTGACTCTGAATGGTTATATTTGATATTTTGGAGAGGCCACTCAATGCTGGAGCAATATTTTATAAAGATCCTTTTGTTATTCTTACCTAGTTGAAAATAAGTCAACATTTAAGCTTGTGTTTGGAACGATTTTTGTATTAAGCAAGTGCATATAACAAATATTCAATATTGATACTCTTTGAATTATACTGTAATTGCTAGGCTGAAATCTTGAAACAATGCCTTTCTTAGTTGAAATTGTGTTACAATGAGCCGTGTCAGTACATGTTTTAATACAGTTGTTTAATACAATATGTATACAAATACATATGGAAGTATGGACATTGTCTACAATGAGCAGTGTCAGTACATGTTTTAATACAATTGTTTAATACAATATGTATACAAATACATATGGAAGTATGGACATTGTCTACAATGAGCAGTGTCAGTACATGTTTTAATACAGTTGTTTAATACAATATGTATACAAATACATATGGAAGTATGGACATTGTCTACAATGAGCAGTGTCAGTACATGTTTTAATACAGTTGTTTAATACGATATGTATACAAATACATATGGAAGTATGGACATTGTCTACAATGAGCAGTGTCAGTACATGTTTTAATACAATTGTTTAATACAACATGTATACAAATACATATGAAAGTATGGACATTGTCTACAATGAGCAGTGTCAGTACATGTTTTAATACAATTGTTTAATACAATATGTATACAAATACATATGGCAGTATGGCCATTGTCTACAATGAGCAGTGTCAGGACATGTTTTAATACAGTTGTTTAATACGATATGTATACAAATACATATGGAAGTATGGACATTGTCTACAATGAGCAGTGTCAGTACATGTTTTAATACAATTGTTTAATACAATATGTATACAAATACATATGGAAGTATGGACATTGTCTACAATGAGCAGTGTCAGTACATGATTTAATACAATTGTTTAATACAATATGTATACAAATACGTACGGAAGTATGGACATTGTCTACAATGAGCAGTGTCAGTACATGTTTTAATACAATTGTTTAATACAATATGTATACAAATACATATGGAAGTATGGACATTGTCTACAATGAGCAGTGTCAGTACATGTTTTAATACAGTTGTTTAATACAATATGTATACAAATACATATGGAAGTATGGACATTGTCTACAATGAGCAGTGTCAGTACATGTTGTAATACAGTTGTTTAATACAATATGTATACAAATACATATGGAAGTATGGACATTGTCTACAATGAGCAGTGTCAGTACATGTTTTAATACAGTTGTTTATTTCCATATGTATACAAATACGTATGGAAGTATTGACATTGTCTACAATGAACAGTGTCAGTACATGTTTTAATACAGTTGTTTAATACAATATGTATACAAATACATATGGAAGTATGGACATTGTCTACAATGAGCAGTGTCAGTACATGTTTTAATACAACATGTTTACAAATACGTATGGAAGTATGGACATTGTCTACAATGAGCAGTGTCAGTACATGTTTTAATACAATTGTTTAATACAATATGGATACAAATACATATGGAAGTATGGACATTGTCTACAATGAGCTGTGTCAGTACATGTTTTAATACAGTTGTTTAATACAATATGTATACAAATACATATGGAAGTATGGACATTGTCTACAATGAGCAGTGTCAGTACATGTTTTAATACAGTTGTTTAATACAATATGTATACAAATACATATGGAAGTATGGGCATTGTCTACAATGAGCAGTGTCAGTACATGTTTTAATACAGTTGTTTAATACAATATGTATACAAATACGTATGGAAGTATGGACATTGTCTACAATGAGCAGTGTCAGTACATGTTTTAATACAGTTGTTTAATACAATATGTATACAAATACATATGGAAGTATGGACATTGTCTACAATGAGCAGTGTCAGTACATGTTTTAATACAATTGTTTAATACAATATGGATACAAATACATATGGAAGTATGGACATTGTCTACAATGAGCAGTGTCAGTACATGTTTTAATACAGTTGTTTAATACAATATGGATACAAATACATATGGAAGTATGGACATTGTCTACAATGAGCAGTGTCAGTACATGTTTTAATACAGTTGTTTAATACAACATGTATACAAATACATATGGAAGTATGGACATTCATAATGCTTCTGATTGGATTTAAAAAGATTTTAAATATGATATTTAACATCATGCAAATATTGTTTAATAGTGCACAATATTTTAAATTGAATCGATTGGTATTTAAACATTAAAATTGTGTTAATGAATGCGTTTATACTGTACTTATAGTGAGACATGAAGAGAAACTGCTCTTTTTAATATGGGCAATATATCACGGTATATATCTCGATATATTGTAAAATATTGCTGTATATCGCGATATGGACCAGTGATATCGTTAAACCCATATGCGTAAGCGATTACTGATCATTTAAGCTGGTCAAAAGATATAAATAGCACATGTTTACTTGTTATGTATTTCCGACTTTAAATAAAAGATATCTTGCCTTGATAAACTCGAAACATGGTCTTGTGTGTGTGTGTGTGTGTATGTAACCTGTTGAGAAGCACAGATAATGCTGTATGTTTTGGCCTTGAATTTATATTTGGACAATGTTCCAGATTAGGAATGCTGCATGACCAATTTCTATAAAGTTATTTGGTATTGAGTTGCAAATTGTTCCCATATTTTGTATATACTCAACAAAGATGTACCCACTTATATATTTTTTTGTTTTTCGATACGTATATTTAATATTTTAACAAAAATTAAGTCAGTGTACCTTTAATCCCTTTTCAATAAAATAATACCATTTTTTCGGAATCAATTCCGTATGCCCTTCTAGTAAAACACAAAACAAAAACGTAACAAGTGTAAAAATAAAAATCACATAGAAGTAGCGTGTGAGTAGACGATTAATTGTCGCCCTTGTGCAATTAAACGTTCGATTTACAGAAGTTACAATCTGTCCTGTTTGCAATTTACCAATAGTCTGGTTTTGCTTGTCCATATTTAAGCATGCCATAGGAACTTCGCAGGATTTGGATGATATAGCAAACCTATCACACATAATCGATTGCAATGAAAACTTGCACAGAAGTTGTGCATAATTTTGTTCACAAGAGGTCATGAAGTTTTTGCGTGCTATTCGGTATTAAATAATACGGTTTAATAGTAAACCATGAATTTGATATTGCATGTGTAAGTCTACGCTCTTTTAAAAAAATCGATACTGGTAAATTAAAAATCCTGAAGTCACATATTTGCCCAATCAACATGAAACTTGCTCAGAACATTTGTTCTTATGATATCTTAGCTGAGTTCGAAAATGGGTCCGGTCCGTTGAAAAACATGGCCGCCAGGGGGTGGGGCAGTTTTCCTTATATGGCTATAGAAAAAGCTTGTGAACACTGTAGAAGTCACATTTTGTACCCAATCAACATAAAACTTGCTCAGGACCTTTGTTCTTATGATATCTCGGCTGAGTTTGAAAATAGTTCCTGTCCATTCAAAAACATGGCCGCCGGGGTGGGTGGGTTGGTGCAGTTTTTCTTATATGGCTGTAGAAAAAGCTTGTGAACACTCTAAAAGTTATATTTTTTGCATAATCAACATGAAACTTGCTCAGAACCTTTGTTCTTATGATATCTTGGCTGAGCTTGAAAACTGTTTCGGTCTGTCAATAAACATGGCCGCCAGGAGGTGGGGGCAGTTTACCTGATTTGGCTTACAGAAAATGTCTGTCAACACTCTGGAAGTCACATTTTTTGCCCAATCAACATGAAACTTGCTCAGAACTTTTGTTTCTATGAAAACTTGGCAGAGTAAGAAAAAGGTTCTAGTCCATTGATAAACATGGCCACCAGGAGAGTGGAGGGGGTTCAGTTTTCCTTATGTGGATATATTGAAAATTTTAAAAAGCTTGCAAACAATCTAGAGGCCACATTTGTATCCGAATCATCGTGAAACTTTCTCAGAACATTTGTCGCAATGATATCTCGGGCAAGTTCAAAATCAGGTCACATGTGGTAAAATACTAGGTCACCAGGGAAAATTGAAAAAAACAAGGTGGCGAACAATCTAGAGGCCACATTTTTAGCCGAATCTTCTTGTAACTTGCTCATAATAGTTTCATTCCTTAGCCTCTCAGGTGAGCAACCTTGGTCCTTATGGCCCTCTTGTTTGGTTTGACTATGTTCTCTGTGATTTTCATTTTTACACATGTTTGTTTTGTGTTTTACCAGAAAAACGTTAGCGTTTTATTGCAGGATGACTGAAGTTACATTGATTATTTGTTAGATTATTAAATACAGATATCAAAACACAATAAAATATATTAGTGAATACTTTCTTTGTTTGTTGAGTATAGTAAATTGATAAAAATACCTTTCAGTTTTGCACCATTAAAATCATTAGGCCAAAAAATAATTTCTGTGTTCGGGCATCCCGATTTTAAAGTTTTTAGTGGCGATTGTGTTTTTTAAAATCCGTATGCGTCAGATTTTAGATAATTTTAAATGTTGTTTTTTTAACAAAATGTGTCTTTAAAAAAAGTAACAAAAAAACTCAATCCCGACCTTAGCTAACTTTTGTGAGACCGTTGCCCGAAGCACACAATTAATTTTGTTGGCCTTATTTAGCAATCAGACATTAGCCTGTATAATAAGTATCACTAAACTTGTTGAAACACTTATCAATAAGACTAGATAGTGTAATCAGGTATCACGTTGGGTAACGCCACTATCTGGATTGCAAATAATTACTGTATACCCTTGATAATATGTTATCAGCTTAAAAATAACATAAGTTGAAGACTTCAATGTATTTATGTTTTCAATTTTGGGTGCATTATATACTAGTATTTTAGTATGTACTTAGCACATTATTATATAAATATACTATACAATAATATCTTAGTACAAAACAGTCTATTCCTAGTTAATATATGTATAATTAACTCAGAGGTAAGACAGTAACTGTTTCATACGCCTGTATACGCTATTTGATACAATGAATTGTGACTGTTTTTTGTTCAAGCAAAATAAACATTTTTGGTAGCTGGGTAATTTAGCGCCAGGTACCTAGGTAGTCCATTACTGCCTCACACCTGATCAGGAAGTGCTCTCTGTGTACTGAAATTGTCTGAATTCTACATCTATTGCAGATTAATGAACTATAAAGTTGGTTGTATTTCATGTATACAATGTTTCTGTGTAATTGCAGAGTGCTGATGACTACACCTCAGATGGCACCTGTACATGTGACTGGAACTCTGAAGGACCTCCCAGTGATGAGTGCTTTGGTGACTGCCACCTGCAGCCAAACTGCACCCAAGGTTTGTTGCATATGAAAACCTTTATATGCGGTTAGTAGAATATGCAAACTTATATATGCGATATTTACCAGTATATTGGCATACTTTCCCAGGGGTGGCAAAATCTTGTATTGCCTTAATTTTCAGTTTTTGACAAATGATTTTTGCTGCTTGTCTGTACTGTACAGTATTTATAGATAAATTTGGTAAGATGTCACTTTTCGGTACAGGCTCTGGGACAAGCTGGGCAATACGGACAACTGATTTCGCCATCTCTGTTTCAATAGCTGTGAACGAATTAAAACCACAGAGTGGGTTGATACTATTTCAATCAGCGTATAGGAAGATAAAAATTAGGTTATCATTCACTATCAGGGCATCACATGAATAATCTCACGTATAAAAATCACCTGACAGTGAGTGCCAAGGTTCAATGTAAGTATTACAGGACGTCTAGGATCATCGTCCAGAATGACCTTGAAAATGTCAGAGATCAGATTAATGACCTGAAATATTTATCTTAAAGTTAGATAGTGATGATACGGGTGTAAACTAGTCATTGTGTACTAAATAAAGCAGATTCTGGACTGTGATTTTTGATATATCAGCATGAAATGACCGATGTATGTCACAGGTATGATAACAATAAAGGGCCATTAAACTTTTTATTCCAAAGGCTATGTATCATTTCATTCATACATTTAGAATGAAAGATTAATTTGTGTTATGTTGGTCTAGGGACGTGTTCACAGATTGGCAAATTGACAAATTTCAAAAATTTTGTCATAGAGCCCAAAAAGAAAAAATACATTATATATATAATCAAGCAAAATAGCACTATAGAGTTTTTTTAGCTCGACTTTACGAAGAAAGTGCAAGCTATTCAACTCGCGTCGGCGTCCGAGCTAGGTTAAAGTTTTTCGGTAAGCTAGTTTATCAGGAATGGCGTGAGAGATTTCATTCAAACTTAGAACACTTATTCCCTATATTAAAATGAACTCATAGGCCAAGTTTGGTAACTCTAGTTTGAAATTTGTCAAAATTATGGGCCGTTTTACACTTAGAAATGTCACATATAAGCTATATGGACAGGTTTAAGTTTTTTGGTAATCTAATTTCTCAACTTTTGTTTCCGCTCTCTAACTCGAGAACGGATTATGCTATTGTAATGAAGATTATAGCGAGACCTCCCTTGGGATTGCATATGGGG
Source organism: Congeria kusceri (assembly GCA_027627225.1). Lineage (NCBI taxonomy): Eukaryota > Metazoa > Mollusca > Bivalvia > Myida > Dreissenidae > Congeria > Congeria kusceri. Next base: position 231,300 of record JAPFQT010000226.1, on the reverse strand, counting down.
TGGGTGGGGTCAAGGTCACTGTTATTAAAATAGACAAACGGTTTCAATAACTTGACAACGCATTGAGATATTTTAATGAAACTTGAAACATACATACCTTATATCGAGACCTCACTTGCGATTGCATATACGGTCAAGGTCAAGGTCGCTGTTACTAAAATAGAAAAAGTTTTCGCTCGATAACTTGAGAACGCATTGAGATATTGAGATATTGTAATGAAACTTTATCAATATATACCCTATGTTGAGACTTCGCTTGGGATTGCATATGGGATGGGTGGGGTCAAGGTCACTGTAACTAACAATTGAAACGCTTTCAGCTCAATAACTTGAGAATTCATTGAGATATTTGTATTAAACTTTATACATAGATGCCTTATATCGAGACCTCGCTTGGGATTGCATATGGGGTGGGTGGGGTCAAGGTCAGCGTTATTAAAAATAGAAAAATGGTTTCCGCTCAATAACTTGAGAACACATTCAGATATTTTAATGAAACTTAATACATAGATACCTTATATCAAGCCCTGGCTTGGGATTGCATATGGGGTGGGTGGGTCAAGGTTAAGTTTACCATTACTAAACATTTTACTGATGTGCTTACTTTTATGCATTTCGTTTGAAAATTTGGTTTTCGTAGAATTTCCTTGTTTCTTGTTTTAGAAAAAAAATGCCAGTAACTCTGACAAGCACAAGAAAAGTCGAGCGCGCTGTTCTCTCTTGTTATGAAAAATCATCAATTGAAATGTATAAAATTCTAGTGTTCCGTAACGCTTTTCAGCACTAGTTTGGAAAACACATGTATCACTTGCATAGCGTTAAAAATTCACTACCATGACTTTTATTCAGAATAGCCGAGTGGTTAGACCAATTTTTGATCGCAGCGGTCGTAGGTTTGAGTCGAAGGCAAATCTTTTAATTATTCTTTTTTCTTTATATTATATTTGTTTTTGGTCAGTCCATATGCTTAATGGTTTGCAGTTTTTATATTAAATGTCATTTTTCAAAAATGAGAAAATATGTGAAAAAGTCCCTTTAAAATGCATAGCACATCCTGACCACCTCATTAATAATTCTATTAAAAACCTCAGCACTGCAAAATTTTGTAATAATATTTCAGGCAGAATATGAAGACAATGTTTTGTATCCAAATATGAAAATGGTCCCTTTAAATGACAATCACATGCTACTTTATATATATGTGTCACCTTATTAGGGCAATTATCTTTCTAAGTCTCAATAACTAAGTGATTTAAATCATTGTCTGAGTGTTATCATAGAAATGATGATGCAAACAGATACAGTTCAAAGTTGTTTGATTAGTTGACATGTTCTAAATTCATATCAATACTTGTGCAGGAACAATATAGGCCTCTCGTGAAACTAGGTAATCTTGCTCTGAAAGGCTTTTTTCTGCGCATGTGTGACAGAAGAATTTTACTCTCAGGAGCCTATATTCTGGCTAATTGATTGACATTGTATTTTCACCTACCAGACAATTTGTTTTGAGCAATTGTAATCACAAAATGCCAGCTGAAAGCATTTCCATATTTTACAAATTAATCCAGAGAAAAAATAACCACAAAAGTGCAGTTAAAAAGAAGAAGTGGAGGAGTTTGAACACAGTATGAATTTCCGTTATAGTGAATTCCAGAGCCGGATCCAGACATGACTTCCTAGGGGAGAGCACACGCCAGAGGAAATGGAGGTCTTATTCATTCGTTTTTTCGTCCGTCTGTCCGTCCATCCGTTCTTTCGTTTGTTTGTTCATTCATTTGTTTGTTCATTCATTCATTTACTCATCCATCTGTTTATTTACACTCTCGTTCATTCATTCCTTTACTCACTCATTCATTTACGCATTCATTTATTCATTAACCCGCTAATTCATTCATTTATTCATTCATTCATTTACTCACTCTTTCATCTTTCCATCCATTCATTTACCTATTCATTCACCCAGTCAGTGTTCTGGCGAGGTATCACAAAAGGTGAGACATTTGTCTCAAAGGTCATGAACAATTGGGGACATTTCCAAATTTTTGGAGACACAAACAAAGTACACCTACAATTTCCTACAAATGATAAAATCAATAACAAAGATTTATTTACCTTAACTAGTTGAGTCTTGTTTAAGTGTCAGTGGTTGGTATGAGTTTAACCAACAGCAGTTAACATTAGAAACACAGTTAATGTTTTGTTGTTTTATCTTAATTATAAACTGCTCAACACAAATAACTGATATAACTAATAAACTTAAAATTAGTTACTTTCAATGGAAAATGTTATTTGTTTTGTGCTTAATAAAAAGTGAACGCGTCATAACATTTCCTTCAACATTATAGGCAAGCCAATTGTGTTTTTTAAACTAAGAATTTTGGAATTTTCGTTCTGGTTTTTACGTCAAATTCGTGACACTGTCACTTTGAGTTTCTGTCATAAAATTTATTGATAGGGTTGCAGGCAGCTTGCGAAGCAACGGTCAGACTCGTAACGTAACCAACAAACTTGTTTTGATGTTTTGCGAGGAGAAATTATTAAATATAACGTTCGAGGCTTTTTTTCTTAGGCGATGCAGCAGACAACTTGGAAAACAAAATGAATACTCTTCAGTATTGAGATAAAGCTCGAACGCATAATGTTATAGATTGGCTAAGATTGTAGCGCCATATTTAATTAAACCAATCAGAAAGCAGACCTCAATCGGATGTGTGGTTCGTACTCGGCACACTTCGAGAGATTTGATATTTGTCCCCAAATTATTTCGCATTTCTGACGATTTGTCCCATGAAATTTTGTATGCAACAAAAATCGCTACTAGACCAATTTTTTGCGACATTTGTGCCCAACATTTTTGTTTCATTTTGAATTGATTTTTTTTAAAGGCTTAAAATATTTTATACTCTTACAGAGTTTTAAGCTGCTGAAAGTGACTTCATCTAGTTTTTACAGTTGATTACGGTTTATTGGCGTATGTTTTACAATGGTACTAAATTCATTAGCTACACATTTGACGCAATAAATATAATGTATTGAAACAAAATCCATCAAAAACCTGAGAAAAAAATAACATAATTAGGCAATGATGATATATTTATTTCAAAATTTGATTTACTTGTTTGCGAGGCAATATTGTATTTAAACTTACAATTTTGAATAATATAAATCACTTATGAATGTTCAAGTCTTATTTATAATATAGAACACATTTGTGAATATGTTCATTTAAATATTACAACCACTGTATTTAAGGTGACGTATATCATCCCTATCTAATTTCCCAGACTGTCCATGATGTGCCCAGTGTTACGCAATAGCTAATAACTGCAGTGCCTTAAGAGCTTTGATTTAAAGTGAAGTCAACAGTGTTTCAATGTAATTGCAGAGTGCTGAAGACTTCACATCAGATTTCACCTGTACATGTGAGTGGAACTTGGAAGGACCACCCAGTGATGTTTGCTTTGATGCACTGCCACCTGCAGCCCAACTGCACCCAAGGTTTGTAGAATATGAGAACCCATTATATTGACTTTCCATGTAGATAGTCACATTTTGCACAAAAGAGAAAGTACTTAAAAACTAAAAACAAGAGTGTTATATTTAATGATATTTTTTCAAATCATGTGGCCCATAGTAGGGTTTTACTTGTTCACTGAATCACATGGAATTGAACGATGCCAAGTTCTGAAATCAAGTGTTTTGTTTCGAGGTTAAATGTAAGAATGTTTAGGATCTGTCATTATAAATTATCCTGAAAATAATAGTTGTCAGATGAATGTATCTCAGAAATTAGATCATGTGGGTTTAAACAAGTAGACTGTGTCACATATCGTAAAGCATGTTATAACAATTGATACTAAAGTTATTTTATTTTCATATTTAAATGGTTCATATCTAAAAAGATTATTTACAGCCTTGAAGTAAACTGTATATTTACCAACACAATTTAAAGTTTTGTGACATGTAAACAAGCATTAAACCTTGGCATTTATCGTAAACTTCCTACTTCAAGTGTGGGTTGTAAATAAACCTGTGTGACAATCTTTTATTGATAAACCATGTCACGTGACTTGGGCATTTATAAAGGTCTGGGTAAAACTAGATAATGGTACACGCATGTCAGTCCTGAAAGTCATTTGAAGGTTATCTGCGTTCCATTGCTGTTTAAAGTCTCCAGTTGTTGGATTGTGGACATTTTCTATGAAAGTGTGCTTGTGAAATACATCAATATAGAACTGCTAACGGTGATACACTAACAAGACATTTGAACAAAGTCTATTTGCTTGTCAAAACCTTACTACGGACAAAATGGCGACATTTTCTCAGTCAACTGTCAATAAAGGTTCTGACATTCTAGTAGACTTTTGTTGTTCACCATGTGGTGAGAAAAAAATCACTGAATTTGCTGAGTTCTTTTGTGGGGCATGTCAGAAGTTTTATTGTGGAAAATGTAATTGCCTACACAGTCAGTTGTTCACAGAACATACCACATATGGAAGGGGAGATATGAAGAAGTGGCCAGTCTCCAAGGAAGTGGAGGATTTCTTACAGAAATGTGAAATACACAAAGATGAAAATTTGAAAATGTTCTGTAGTGACCACAGTCAGCTGTGCTGCGCCAATTGTGCTTTTCTTAATCACAGGTAACTTAGACATTGTTTTGCTAAAATAATTGTTAAGATATCAATACTCTGAATTATACACTTTTAAAGCAGCATGATCAAGACTGTTATATTGATTATCATAAAAAAAGTGACAAAATATATGAGCATCATAAGTTGTGGTCATTTTTAGCTCCACTTTTCGAAGGATAGATGAGCTCTCCTACAATTCCAGGCGTCGGCGTCCGCATCTGAATTTGGTTAAAGTTTTTATCCAAAAGTCTTGTAACTTCAAAACTACATAAGTTTTTTCACTTAGATTTTCTGGTTAAAGTTTGAAATTCAAAAGTTTTGTTACTTCAAAACCACATAAGTTATTCAATTTAAACTTGTAACTAGCCATTGTCATCAACTCCAGTATCAAGGGCAACAATCCCCATAACTCTGTTGTGTATTTTGACAGAGTTATGCCCCTTTTTCACAAAGATTTTCTGGTTAAAGTTTATATTCACAGTTTTGTAACTTTAAAACTACATAAGTTATTCACTTGAAACTTGGAACTAACCTTTGTCATCAACTCCAGCGTCAGGGGCAACATTCCCCATAACTCTGTTTTGTATTTTGACAGATTGATGCCCCTTTTTCACTAACAATTTCTAGCTAAGTTTATATTCAAAAGATTTGTAACTTCAAAACTACACAAGTTATTCACTTGAAACTTGGAACTAACCTTTTTCATCAACTCCAGTATGAATGGCAACATTCCCTATATCTCTGTTTTGTATTTAACAGAGTTATGCCCATTTTTCACATAGATTTTCTGGTTAAAGTTAATATTGAAAAGTTTTGTTACTTCAATACTACAAAAGCTATTCACTTGCAACTTGGAATATACCTTTGTAATCAACTCCAGTATCAGGGTGAACATTCCCCATAACTCTATTTTGTATTTTGATAGAGATATGTCCCTTGTTCACATAGTTTTTCTGTTTAAAGTTTATATTCAAAAGTTTTGTGACTTCAAAACTACATAAGTTACATAAGTTATTTACTTAAAACTTGGAAACAAACCTTTATCATCAACTCGAGTACCAGGGGCAACATTACCCATAACTCTATTTAAAGTTTATATTCAACCGTTTGGTAACTTCAAAACTACATAAGTTATTCACTTGAAACTTGGAACTAACCTTTGTCTTCAACTCTAGTATCAGGGGCAACATTACCCATAACTCTTGTTTCTTATTTTGGCAGAGTTAGCCCACATTGTACTCAGACTTTTTGGTTTAAGTTTTTGTTCCAAAAATTTATAAACTATACAAGGCTTCACTTAAAAATACTGTATTTTAACAAATGTATGCCCCTTTCACTATCCAAAATGTGTACCAACTGAAATACTTAGAATAGTCGAGCGCGCTGTCCTATGACAGCTCTTGTATTTATTATTCTTACACGGCACATGGCTAGCTTTCCATAGACAAGGAAGAAAATAGACCATGGGTTATTCTGCAACAAACTATAGGCGGAGCCAAATTTTTTAAAAATTGTTCAGGAAATTCGAAGAAATTGTTTCGTAAAATGCACATGCTTAAACTCTCAATAGCAAAAATGTCATATATTAATTAGTTTTCCATTGTGTTGCTCAATAAAACCACATTTGTACTACATATTTTATATTTAAGATCACAAAAAACGTTTTACGATTTGTTAATATGCTTTTAAATTGCGTTTGTCAGCATAATATTTTCACTGTATTTATCACTAAGTATGCCGTTCACTTTGATTTTTCAATGAAGCTGATGTCATTTTGAATTGTTATGATGTATTGACGTCACTGAAACGCACATGTGAATGTACTTTGCGGAAATGGGCCGAGTATAGATAAATATAGTTTTCATTAATAACCTTTAAAAATACAGACAAATTATATAAATCTATAAGATCTTGTTAGAATCGAAATAGTTGACAGTTAAGCGTCGGTTATTGCGGGAATAACCAACGGTCTGTCGTTCCAATCACACCACCTACGCATCGGAACTCCAAACCGTTGGTTATTACCGCAATAACCAACGATTACCCGTCAATTATTTCTTAAGAGTAAGATTAAGAAGTTTGTTAGATCTAGTTGTCTATTTTAGACCATATATATTTATGGGTGCATTAAATGTTACTGGTAATTAAATCAGTATTGATATGAACACTAATCTAAATCTATTGAAGAATCCTGTTGATGACAACATTTACACACTATCATCTCAAGAAACCACATTGTTAAATGCAGTATTGCAGTTTGATACTTCCTGTATATACCTGGTTTTGGTATCCAGGTAAATAGCAAATAAACAAAATACCTGGGTATTACATTTCTAAAATGAATGTATGTATAACTGGTATAAGAACAGTTGGAGGGCAATAGAGGCTAACTTCAATACCACCTTGCATTGATATTAGTAAAACATTCCAATATTGCCTTTTCGTGAACAAGGTTGTAATGATTTCAATGCTTTGCTTTACATGTTTATGCTGCATATGCATAAGTTAAGTGCTATGGAAAATTTAGTACACAAATGTTACAGGTATTGAGTGCATCTAATTATTGGGTATATATATGTAGACCATTACCATGGCACATGGTTCGAAACAGGATTGTGTATATTGTCTGAATATTGATGTTATTTCACCTAAATATTCTCCACATTTTATTATAATATGAATATGTTTATTTTTTCCTTTCAGACTGTGTGCTAAAGTGACACTCATATCTGAGTCAGCCAAACAACAGTCATCCAACCTGCAGCAACTGTCTGCCAAGCTCGAATTTATTCTAAAACAAATGAAGAGCCTGCACAATAAACAAGAGGCCAGTATTCAGTCTCTGCAAGGGTCATATAATGAACAATTACAAAATGTCAAAGAAACACGCCGAAAAATAAATGCAGCTTTAGACAAGATAGAAACAATGAAAGCAGCACTGACGAGCCTCCAAGCTTCTCTCAAGACAGATGTTGAGAACTGCACCAGACTTCGGGATCAGTTGAAAAAACTTCACCAGGCCATACAGGACATAAGTGATAAGAGCAAAGAGGAACTCTCCTTTATAGCCAGCCAGAAATGTGTGGACAAAATACAAAAGTCTGAAAAATACCTGAAGGAGAATTCTATTCCATTTGAACGTTCAGTAATATTCTATGCTAACAGCGACATTGAGGAGTACCTGTCCAAACTGTCAGGTCTGGGGTGCATTTTTCCCAGTACTCGGGCATTTACAGTACAGGGAAATCCAGACCAAGTATTGACTGTTAAAGGAAAGTCAGAGTATGATGTGAGCATACCAAGTGATTCATCCAAGTGTAATATCATAGCCATATGTGTTCTCCCTGATGGCCAGATTCTTGTTGTAGACCGCAGTAATAAGAAATTAAAGCTGCTGGACCAGCAGTACAGGGTGCTTACTCATTGTGATGTGTCTACTCATCCATGGGTCATATGTCATATAACACACAGTGAAGTTGCTGTTACTGTGAGTGATGATAACACACATGAGATCCAGTTTATCTCTGTCAACAATGGACAGCTGGAGAAGGGCAGGAAGCTTCAGTTACGACATAACTGTGCAGGTATTGCCCACCACCAGGGGGAGCTGTATGTCACTGATCTTACTGCACTGTACAAGTACACGCTGAGTGGGAAACTGGTCAGCAAGCTGTATGAGAATACATCACGTGATTATACTGGTTAGAATCATGGCGGGTTCATCCGGATATTATTAGAAATATGTATCATAAAGTAATTGCAAGATTGCATATTGTAGAATGTACATGTGTCAGTTTAAGTTTACAACAGCAGTTAAGAATGATTTTCAATATTATTGATTTATATATATAAGTTATCAGGCATTTTGACTGTCACTCCTGACTTCATGGCATGTCTATAAATAGACAGTGAGTGCAAATCAATGACACACTCTGTGACCTGCTGTTTATATTTTGTGGTTTTCAAGTAAATATACATGCATTATTGTTTCATAATTCATCGTGTTTCCAAACGTTATATGAAGTAAATAAACTTTAAATTGTTGTAGTTGAAATTTGTTAAATTAATAGATTTGTATTTGTAAAACTGTTTAAATAACAACTGGCTTTTGTTACTTGTGTAGAAGAACAAGAAAGAAAAGTTTTATTTCAGGTTGTTTTGAAACATATTTCCTGTTGTAAAAGCTTAACTTCTGTTATTATAATGTACATGTACATGCTATAAATATGTCAGCCTGTGTCAGCTATAGAATAACACAGATGTCAGTAATCATGTATACATGTATAGAAAATCTATTAATACTGCATATGCCATTGTTGCATCAGCTGACACATTCATGTATACATGTATAGGAAATCTGTTATTACTGCATATAGTTACACATTCATGTGTACATGTTCACTGTACCGTGTAATCGTTTCCATCCGTGTAATTGTGGTAGACTTCAATTCTAACTCACCAGTCAACGTGTCAAACTTTTAGGCAATAAACTGATACAGAACCTTCCTGTCACACTAAAATATTTATTATTATTGGATTTTATGCAGATCTTTAAGATGCGTAATTGTCTGTTTAACGACGCATTAATAATACAATGTCACTGCAGTTTGTTGATTAACATTATTAAACATTTAAAGTAATTTAATATCTTGATGTGACTCTGTTTTGCAGTATGGAAGTGTGCTGTGAGTCCCACAGGGGATCGTATATATATCACCAACTACAACCAGCACAAGCTCCTCACCCTGGCCAGGGACGGGTCGGTACTCTCTACATTGAAGGACCCTGAACTACAATACCCAGGTGCTGTACATGTGACACCTGCAGGCCAGGTGTTGGTCTGTGAAGGCCTGTACGACACTATCATACAGGTGGACAGGGAGGGCAGGAAGAAGCTGGCCACTCTGGCTACAGGCAGGGATGGAGTGTGGGACCCATGGTCAGTCTGCTACAACAGGCACACAGCCTCCATCATTGTGGGACAAGTTAACAACAACAACATCCTGGTGTTGAAAGTGCAATAGCCTACTTTTACATGTATCAGACATTTGTATAATAACAAATATGGTTATCTTAAAATGATCTTGTGTATTTATATTTAAACTTATGTAGTGTGTAATGTATTATTTGTCAAATTTATGTATTGTGTATTGTGTTATGTTTCAAAACACAATTGTGGTTTAGAATCTACAATATGTTTGTGTAAACAATATTTGTATCTTAAAATGACAGTGTATTTTTGGACATTGGAACTGATATTCTACCGTCTGTGTCTTACATAATTGCTATTGCATTTTACACAACTCAACGAGTTAACATATACTGTATGCCAAAATGACAAAAACTATTTTTGTTTAGAAGTTAATGTTTGTACATAAATATACATGTACATGACACTCGCTATTTTTAGACTGACTGTCATTTCTACGTACATGTTAGAAATGTATTTGATCAATTACTTGAAAACATGACACTGTATTGTTGTATAAATACTTGTATTTGAACTATTAAAAATTAAGAATACCTGAGAATTTTTGCAGTGATTTCACAGCTTTAAAGATGGACCTTTGCTTATATATTAGTGTCGTTAATTTTCGCGTTTTCATTGTGATAGTGAATATAGTGAAAACTTTACGACTAAAATATTAACCGGTATTAGCAATATAATGATTCATATTAATATATTATATTCATTGTATATTGCCTTTTCTCATGTTCATGCATGTTTGTACATTTCTTTTCCTATGAATTTTCTGTTCTATATAAATGATGTATGTTTATCTTATATAAATTAAATTTAATCATTTACGTAATATGCATTGTTGAGTAATATGCATTGTTGACGTTATTATGTGATTATTGTTATTTTTAGCTCACCTGAGCACAACGTTCTCATGGTGAGTTTTTATGATTGCCTTTTGTTTGTCATGCGTCGTCAACATTTACCTAGAGGCCACATTTATTGGCCAATCTTCATGAAACTTGCCCGGAACATTTGTCCCAATGATATCGTAGAAAGGTTCGGACTGGGTCATGTGGGGTCAGAAACTAGGTCACTAGGTCAAATTGAAGAAAAAGCTTGTGACCACTCAAGAAGTCACATTTTTAGCCCAATGAACATGAAACTTGCTCAGAACATTTGTTCTTAGGATATCAAGGCCGAATTCGAAAATGGTTCCTCTACATTGAAAAACATGGCCGCCAGAGGGCGAGGCAGTTTCCTTATATGGCTATAGAAAAAGTTTGTGAACCCTCCAAAAGTCAAATTTTGTGCCCAGTCAACATGAACCTTGCTCAGAACATTTGTTCTTATGATATCTCGGCTGAATTCGAGAATGGTTTTTGCTACATTGAAAATAAACGGCTGCCAGGGAATGGGGCAGTTTTCCTTATATGGCTATATTGAAAACTTTAAAAAGCTTGTGGACACTCTAGAGGCCATATTTATTTGCCACTCTTCACGAAACCTGCCCAGAACATTAGCTCTAATAATATCTCGAACGAGTTCGAAACGTGGTCATGTGGGGTCCAAAACTAGATCACTAGGTCATATTAAATAAAAAGCTTGTGAACACCCTAGAAGTCATATTTTTTACCCCAATCTTCTTAAAACTTACTCAGAACATTTGTTTGAATAATATCTCAAACAAGTTTGAAACTGGGTCACCTAGGGTCAAAAACCAGGACTCCAGGATGATATCTCAGATAAGTTTGAAACTGGGTCAGGTGGGGTTAAAAACTAGGTCCCCAGGCCCAATAGAAGAAAAAAATTTGTGAACACTCTGTAGACCACATTAATAGCCCAATCATCATGGAACTTGCCTAGAACATTTGTCCCAATGATATCTCAGACGGGTTCAAAACTGGGTCACGTGGGGTCGAAAACTAGGTCACGAGTTCAAGTTGAAGAAAAAACTTGTGAACACTAGAAGTCAATTGTTTGCCCAATCTTCTTGAAACATGTTAATAACTTTTATTTGAATGTTATCTCGGATGAGTTCCAAACTGGGTCATGTGGGGTAAAAAATTAGGTCACCAGGCCAAATTTAAAAAAAGCTTGTGAACACTCTAAAGGCCACATTTATAGGCCAATCATCACAAAACTTGCTTTGAACATTTGTGGCTGTGATATCTGCAACAATTTCGAAACCAGATGACATGGGGATTAAAAGCTAGGTCACCAGGTCAAATTGAAAATAAAGCTTGTGAACACTAGAGGCCAAATGTTTAGCCGAATCTTCATGAAACTTGCTCACAACAGTTTAGTTCCTTAGACCCTCAGGTGAGCGACCTAGGGCCTTGTGGCTCTCTTGTTAATATTTGTTATCTGTTATCTAAAATAAAAACATTTTATAAGACAAGTCACAAACCATATATTCTGAGTGTGAATAAAATTTTGATTATTTAACCTTAACGAGAAATTCGATACAAGTTCAAGTTATCTGGAGTCCACTGTAGTTCAATACTTATCAAATTATGTATTTCCCATTAATCATTACATTATCGTTGAGGCTGTGTCCCATAATTCAGGTTGCCATTGTCCTTGTATGCAATATGTCACTATAGGGAGAGATTGTGTACCTGCCACGTTAGCTCAGTCGGTAGAGCACTCGCCATGTAAGCGAGAGGTCCCGGGTTCGAGTCCCGGACTGGCTGCACAGTGTTCTCACCTGTGAAACCACAGTAACAAAATGTGCAGTGTAATGAAAGAAACTGTATTATTATAAGAATTTTGGCAGAAACAACTAGATTTGTGTAAACAAAATTTTGAATAAATGTTTTGTTTAGGCTTTCTGAATATTATTGCAGCATGACCTTCTAGATGTTATGTTTTATTTTCAATCTGCACCACTTGATATCTCACAACCAACCTGAAACACAGCGTCATGTAATTGTCAACACTGCGCTATAAGGATTAAATATAGTTTTGACCTTAACCCTCATCTCTTGTACACATACTTGAACAATGACAAATATGTATGTGTTATTTTGAAAATGTTCATGTGCATGGCTACAAACCTAGTAGAGGTATCAGAAAGAAACCATTTCGGTCTACAACACACTAAAATTGTTAAAATTATTACAATATGTGAGTGCAAAACAAACACACACAACAAAACTTAAAACAAGGGAAATTACTCATTTTATCTGTTTACCATAGTAACACAATGGTTATCTCCCTTGCTAACCTTGAGATATATTTGTGCCAAATTATGAACCCCTACCCTTGTTACTGTTGCAAGGCAATCATGGTTGGCTTGTTGTTCATTCTCACTTTGAGTACGTTGTACAATCTGTCTAATATAAAGCCAAAAACATCATTCTTATTAACTCGGCTCAGGGTTTGAAACTCTTGTTCAGTACATTTTTATTTGTATTGTGCTCTGTATACGCTTTCTATTTCATTGCCTTTGACAGACCTGTTTGAATGACCTAATAACCAGTTTACCGGTAATGTAGTATTTTGTACACACTTAAAACTATACTGTGCAATTCATTCTGGGTGATGATTAAAGTTTTATTGTAAGAATGTGACTTTGTGCAGTGCAAGTGGGATGTCTTCTAAGAAGACATGCGATATGAACCTGAAGCAGCTATAATCTGGAATACTTTGACACGTCGGAAGCAGCAAAACATGCATCGCAAATAGCAGTCTTGCAGGGATTGGAAATGAGTCGCTCATAAACACTGTCAGCAGTCTCTAGCTTCAGCTGCAAAAGAACTCAGTTTTCAAAAACTAAATAACCACACTTGTTTGGTCAATCATGGGTGACTCTTGCTCATCGGAGTGAAGTCACATGTCAAAGCAAATAAAAGAAATCTTACCTGATTTGATATATCAATAATCCAACATGCATCAACTCATGTTCGATTTAAACATAATCATAACACACTATACTAGTTTTACACTCTTTCCAATTATGTGATTTTCCTAGCTCCAAATACGGTATTTACCAGCACTGCCACATTCCATTTTCCATAAGGCATGATGTTGCTCGAAATACAACGTATTTAAACCAGGACACATTTGTACATACCGTACAGAAGGCATTATACTCCATAATTTTCTTCTTTAGATTTATAATACTCGTATGCTTACACTTTTGTCAAAAACATTTTATTTCATGATTTCTTACACATTGAATCGTGTGTTGTTTTTTCAAGATTGAAGATTCTTTCTGATCTACGTCAGAAGTTATTTTCCCAAAATTGTAATGATTCTAATACGTCACATAGCTAACCTATGATTACTGTAGTGGCGTAGCGCGAACAGTATAGTATCGGACAGGACCAACACACTATGCCCCCCCCCTTCCACATCATTGATGGTGGGGGCATAAACATATACATATATAAACTTTATGATTTTAAGATATATATTTAAAATAATTTATTTAAGATTTAACCACATTTTGACACCTTAGAATAAAAAGGGCGTATCTTACAGGTGTTAAAGAAGCAGATAGGTCCTTTCTAAGGCGGCGATTTACAATTAATAAAATTCATCTTAAAATAACACTCACCCACACATATTAAACGCGTTTCGTCACTTTGTTATGCTTTTTGAAGTATGTAATATTCATGTTTAGTGTTTGTCCCGATGTTCTACCCAATCAGAAGTGTCAGAAGTTGATATTGTACGAATAAAAAATACACTTGCTTTCTGAATATTTGGTCGACAAATCCAACAGTATCTTCCACTATTATAAAAATCCTCTAAATTTTATTTAGATCCTGATCGATATATAAATCAATCCAAATACTTCGCTTTCATTTTAAACATAACTGTCTAGCTCTGCTCAAAATGTAGGTTATAATTTTTATTTTTTTTATTCTAAAGTTAGTATTTTTAGCCCGCATTCGTGTTCGTATATCAGACTTCATTGCGAGGCTTGAAAAGCCTGTCTGTACATCGTTGATCGCAGGTACGTTATCAGCCTCATCATGCAGCGGACCGTTTAAACGTGTGAAATTTATAGCTGACTACATTCAAACACACACACACACACACACACACATACTTGCATACGGTGCAGAGTGAGGACACAAGTCGTAGGACCTCCAAATGGGTACACCACATTCCCGTGAAGTAATTTCGACGAAAATTGGTGAGAGCGCGTCTTTTGATACAAACAATATGAATTGATACTTATTTTTTAATTTTTTTGTTTATTAAAGAGTTGGACATTTGATATGACATTGAGGACTTTGGACACACCGACTCGCACTGAGGACCCAAGCAGACTGAGGACTAAGGACAGTGGGGACGCCACACACACGCACATTGAGGACTCCACCCACTTGAACACACTGACTCGCACTGAGGACTAAGGACAGTGGGGACGCCACACACACGCACATTGAGGACTCCACCCACTTGGACACACCGACTCACACTGAGGACTAAGGACAGTGGGGACGCCACACACACGCACATTGAGGACCCCCACCCAATGACAGTTTAGAACAATACGCACCTTTAATTAAGAATATATTACATTTTATGATATTCATTTTAAAATATAGAATCTGAAATTTTTAGATTACGTATAATGTATTAGAATGCTCCATTTATGTACATGCTTAAAAAGCTATGATGGTAACCATGTGCGACATATTCTACCTGCACGTTTTTAAACAGAAGCGTATTGAAACTGAAAAAAACGAAGATTATAAAAATAAAATGTATAATTGATAAGGTTTGATCACCTTATTTTGTTTTCGTCCCGAATATACATTGTTGTTGGGTAATTTTATTTTATTCAAAGCACTCGGGACAATCCATGCACACCCAGCGTCTTCGTCCTCTCTTTGCCGTAGTTAACCGTAGCTTTCAAACGTTATGTTGATGCGGTGTCGAGCGTTGCGGCTGATTTCTGAGAGTTAGGCCAGAGTTTTTAATAAGTTGTTTAACGGAAGCGCCGAATCAAATTTGCCGAAAAGTGAAATAAAAATAAAAAGGGATTTTATATTTTATTTTTATGTTCTGCGCCGCTCTTTACAAAAGTACCGACCTGAAAAAAAGTACATAATACCTTAAGTTAACTTCCCGTTAAAACGTTGAATGTTGTGGTCAATGATGCGGTCTATTTAAGGCAGGTGTGGTGCATGCTATGGTCGATTTCAGGCAGGTGGGCCGAACATTGAGGCCGATTTCAAACAAGTGAGATAGAGCTTTACGGCAGATTTCAGACAGGTGGGATCGAACGTTGCGGAAGATTTCAGGCAGCTGGAATCCAGTGTTGTTGTCGATTTCATTCAGGTGGGATCGAGCGTTGCAACTGATTTCAGACATGTAAGATCGAGCGTTTCGGCAGTTTTCAGGCAGGTGGGTTCGAGCGTTGCGGCCTATTTCATGGAAGTGGGATAAGCGTTGTGGCCGATTTCAGATAAGTGGAATCGAACTTTGCGGCCCATTTCAAAAAGGTGGGATCGAGCGTTGCTGTCGATTTCAGGCAGGTGGAATCGAGCGGCGCGGCATATTTCAGACAGGTGCTATCGAGCGCTCTTTTGCGGCCGATATCAGGCAGGTGGGCTCGAGATGGCGATAGCAAATTGTTGGACTACCATGCGATTCACTGATTATATCATTCTTTGTGGAATTTATATTGCGACAGAGACCAATGTGTTTTTTAATACATATTTATAGGTTTGTTTTAATATATAGATTAAAAAAAACAAAAAACAAAAAACAATTAAGCGAATTAATATCTTTTACAAGACGCGGAACGTGGCATGGCTAATAATAGACGCTTGAAACGCATCCGTAAATAACGGTATTTGATCTTTGGTCTGCTAAGAATAGAATGGAACAGAACAGCTTATTATATTTTCAAGTGCGTGCACACCGTCTTCATCACATAATATAATACAACAAACATAACATAGCGTAGTGCTGGAGAAATATACATACTTTCCAATCGTATACATGCTCGAAAAAAAAGTAATTAAAGGATGAACATCGTTTTAATAATTAACGCAATTTGGTACATTTTTAACTTTTAAAGCTGATAAGGCTCCGAAGATTAAAGGCATCTGTTTTATTAGTTGAGGTCAAGAGCGGTGTAAATGTAAAGACAGAAGGCTCTACATAGAAAACTATTAAATATATAAATATACTCCGGATAATAGTATAGCAATTGCAAATAATGACAAAATGATATACGTCAACAGTTTAGTTACAAAGTCTACATTATCCGTTTCTTGGAATTCAGTTATATCCGAGTTGAAGTCCCTTTATCAAATATGAGTCTACACATAAAAAAATGAACAATGAGATTTGGTTAAACTTAGAAATAAAGGTTCGTCATTATGTGATGATTTTCCATTTACAGACACAACGTTGAGCTATTTTCTATTTTCTCTAAAAAAGCGTCTATAATTCGCAAATCCACGAACAGTTAGCAGCTTTCTAATGTCTGATGCCCGATTAAACTGTCCGACAGCAAAAGAAAGCGAAGTACGGAAGTAAGGTTTGAAAAAAAAATAGCTTTAGCTTACTAATTAATATACTTTTCGTCGTTAGTACTTTGTGTAACTGCACATGCGAGTAAATGTCTATAACATGATTATGTCGGATCGGAATCGGTTTGTGTATAAAACTTACGTAACATTCGTGTCTTGTACACTTAGTCGCACCATTTAAATCTCTGTTGCTCCATTAGCATTGATTTTTAAAACATTTGAATGAATTTTGTGCTATAAGCAGACTGTTAACTTCTAGATCGAGTAGAAGTCCGGAATAAATAAATTCATACATAATAGTATAAACATTAAAATCATATTATATTTATGTTATTAATTAGAAATCTTGTTAATTTATATTCATGATATTTGCCTTGTTATTGGGCTGAAGACTGCTGCATTAGTCTGAAGTCGTAGGATGTCTAAAGTCCAACAACAAGTCAAATATGAATTCAACATATTAATGAGAATTTTATTATTTGACTTTATAATAGTATTCATCATATTTCAGTTTAAACAGCATCAAAAACAATTATTTCGATTTATATTAACTTTTGTTCGTCAGCTTTCAGTTTCAAAATTCCATGCAAGCTCTAGCCTATGGTCAATACATTTTCTGAAAGTGGAAAACGACAACAATATGTCAAATAAAATAAATAACAATGAAACGTATCAATCCCTGAGTCAAACTTTCACTTTCAGTTTAAAACCCGCGCTCCTTAGTTTTTAGCTGAATCCTTTCTTTTCATTGTGAAGATGGTCTCGATGAGTTGACAGAGCAAACGCTCCGCTAACTCGTCGATTATATTTCCTTTCTTGTGTGCATCTAATCCAAATATTTAAGAATAATTTAATTAATAAATATATAAATATTTTTTTAGAATAGATCTAATTTTATGAAATTCATAAACATAAGGGCCTTCTATTGATAGAGGTATGACCACAGGAATTGGGCGCGGGGCCAAGTCACTATCCCCCTATCCCCCCACCACTACTACACCCCCCCCCCTTGTGAAAAAAAATGTAATAAATTGTGAGTTGTGAGATTTACTGGCAAGTTTCACTTTGTATTAGGCAAGCCCACTAACGAGATTCTCGTCTAATATTACTTACCAAGCCTCAAAACAAAAGCATGCCGTTGTTTAAAAATCTTATGGAGTTTGCATGGGCAACACGAGGCTATAGTTCGGGAACCCTGCGACCGCCGCTGGTCTGCCGCACGTCTGGAGAAACTTATGAAATAATGCGATTGATGTCCATCTAACGTATATTGATTTACTTGTGTTGAAACAACAAAACACCAATTACACATATAATGACATAATCGACGCAAGTGTTTCGCAAACTGTGTCATTTAAAGTCTTTTGCACCGATACTTTTTGTGCGCAGCATGACAATATGACACGTGACATACGAAACACCGTGCGTGCTTCCGCCATGTTACTACGACGCTACAAACGTTGGACGTCAGAATGTTGACGCACGATGAGGGGCTGACGCACTGCCGCCCAATAAACTACCGTAGTTGCCTGCTTTCCGACCGACGAGTCAAACCTCTCTGTCCGCATCGTGTGTTTCCGTATCCGATAAATAGTGTGCTTTTCCATTCCTACATCTGCCTCATACGTTAAAACCGTATGGGTAAACAAAACGAGCAGCGTGCATTTTTTCCTCTCTCAGACGCACACGATGAAATACCCAATTATATATTAACTATTTTGATTAAAAGATACTTATATGGGTATGACCAACACAATTATTGTGTGTTTTAAAAGAAAGAAGGTGAATGACATTACAGTACAGTGTTCCCATTTTTAATATTCTGCTTCTTGAAACAGCATTTAAAACTGAAAAAAAAAAAATTAAACTATAAAATTACAAGTGCTAATAACGCTGGAATACCTAAAAACGTGTCACCGAGGATAAAGGCATGGAATAGTGCATGCGTTTACTGAAGCGTAGACGAAACAGGTAGAAGGCTTATGCAATGTACTGACACAAAGATGGCAGTTTATGACTAATAAAAATGCACGAATGCCGTAATGACACGAAATGCATTCGGCTTTAAGTAAGCAAGCTCATCATGCGATATGGATATATGTTTGTTTTGTCAAAGATTTAAATCAGAAATAAAAGACTTTTTGGTTACAAATTATTATATATTATTATATAATATATAAGCTTCGGGGTCAGCAAGTGCCCGCAATGGAATGTCGGATATATGCCATCTCGTCAAATTTTAGTCAGACGGACATATCCCCTCCAGTGCGTATGCCCACCGGACATATGCAGCTAATTTAACAACGCGGACTTTGTCCGTCCAAAATGGAATGTTGGACATATCCCCGCACGAAAATATGTCCTCCCTCTGTGCCCCCGTTAAATCCTGGCATACCTCAGCTAGAAACAACGTTTTTGCATTTCATAATGCATACTTAATGCATTAAGAGAGTCATTAATAACATATGCTTTAACATGCAATTTATTTTAATTTCTCTGGTAATGGTATTATGTTTTAGTCTGAAATATGTGTATATAATATAAATTTAATAACAAACAGCATTAGCTCATCGAGTTAAGAAATATTACTAAATTGCTTTGCTGAATGAAATAATATGTAATTAGTTCAGTTGATTATTATATAATTATATAAATTAGAAATGCATATTAGATACTTTTTATATTTTATATCGTCATGAAATAAAGATTCTTGTATCTTCGAACTTGTATGTTTCGTACACATGGTTCAATGCTCAAGCGTTCCATTGGTTCACATGTACCAGAAATATTGGTTATTGTAATTTATCAGTAGTTTACAGTACTGGTTCTTGTACAGACAATGCCCGATAAGTAGGCGATTACTGTATTACTAGGTCGGCGCTTTTCCGGACGCATGCCGTGTACATTTTATTGGTGTCGATCGCTGTTGAAATAGTGAATGTTTTTAAACTTGAATTATTAATTACCAATCCAAGACAATGCCTTTCGTCTACGGTGCTCGGTCGATGTGATTCCGATCGTTTTGTCTTCTGAATTCAACGTTAAAAGATGCGATTTATATGAATCGCAATTGTACGGAAATACGTGTGAAAAGTAAACGACCATACTAATTGCCGACTGGTCAATTTTATCACACTTATTTGACGGGCAGCAACCCTCCGTTGTTTCTTATAATACAGCTGTGAACGTGGATGTTACGACAGTGCTGCAAACATTTTTAAAGGGCCAAATGCATTAGGTGAATTCATTATTTATAGACATTAAAACGTGTAATTTCCTTGAAACAAATGCCCCAAAGATTATTATATTCATTTTCACCGCAACACTATTTATTTGAGCAAGAAACAACGTCTTTGAATTTTGTGATGTATTTTTAATGCATTCGATTAAGCCATTCCGGTGCGCACATGAACTTCAATAAGCGACCTATATAGCAGTCAATTGTTGACAGTCATACAGACTCACGCGTGTGCACGTGGAGGTTACACGTTCAATGAATAGTAACTTTAAGCGTTGTATAGGTTGCTGTGGTAACAAATAAACAACGTGATAAGTATGTGTAAGCGAATTTCGAATGCCCTTACCTGTTTTCCATTACAAATGTAATTAATGGATTT
The DNA here is from genome assembly GCA_027627225.1 of Congeria kusceri. NCBI lineage: Eukaryota > Metazoa > Mollusca > Bivalvia > Myida > Dreissenidae > Congeria > Congeria kusceri. Next base: position 210,584 of record JAPFQT010000226.1, on the reverse strand, counting down.
CCCTGCAATTGTGTCTGCTATGATGTGTACTCGGATCTATCTGTGAACATGTGGTAATTGTGTAAGAACAAACCCAAGAATAATGCTTACAGCAGTTTCATTTCTTGCCTAATTTTTCTTGGCTGTAACAAAAAAGTAAACATGCGCGACGATTTATGAATTCGGGTTGTGACCTTCGCTGTGACTGTCAACTCCAGCCCCACCCCACATCCGCCATCCAGGTCACGTAAAATCTTTGTTTATAGACCTTTCTTTCATTCGTGCAAACCACTTTATAAACCTTTCGTACACATTTGTTAGCAGAAAAAAATAATCTAAACTATCTACGTAGTATGCATTAGTACAAAAGAACAAATGCCAATATGTCGGGCGGTCTTCTTATTGTCGGACGGCGGCGGGTTACTATCTTTCCAATCACCAGATCCATTGATCAATACACTTAAGTTGCAGTCATTTACAATCATTTGCTGCGACCGTCCTATGCAAATATCTTGCGCTCACCTAAACTGTTCGGAGAACGTTTTAGCTGGTCTGTGTTCAGACGGCGATCAATAACCGTCTGGTCGCATACAATATGCAAGATGTCGACAATAAATTTGTGAATTGTTTGTCGGCTAATAGTTGAAGACCGACTTACCTAGTTTTCAAAACATCTTTAATGAAGGGGGAAGGGGGACCGCTAATATTTTTATTGTCTATAGTTTACATGTGTCAAAATGATTTAGTTTTTCCCCTAATGCTGTCTCAACACATTTTTGTTTTTCCAATGACTTTATTTATTCAATTGATAACGTTCATTGACAATTCTTCAAATGTGTTGTACTATAATCCCTTAAATACGATTCGCATTTTAACATGCTATTACCAAACACTGACGCGTTGAAGAAGGCGAATAAGCAGGAACTATGTGAGAACATGTGAGAAGTGTGCGAATAAGGGAAGGACGTTGTGTGAACAAGTTAGGATAGTGTGTGAACAAGTGAGGAAAGTATGTGATTAAGGCACAGAGTGAAAACCCGAAGGGAAAGTGTGAACAAGGGGAACAGAGTGCGCAATGTAAGACAGTCGATTATTCATGTTCGTTGCTGTTCAATAGTTCCGGTTAGGTACATAACTTGAGAAAGACATTGAAAATGTTATTTCTTCTTTGTGTGCTTTGGTTTTAGTCAGAAGACTATTGTGAACGTTGGTTGATAATAGTTTGATAAAATTTAAACCAGTCGTCGATAATAATACCGCGTATGAATCAGCCACACTATTTATTTCATTTAGTGTTATAAAATATATATAATGATGTATAATTAATGCGACATAATCATAATACATAATTTTTGTCATCACATTTGAAGAACTTTAAGGTGTACACTGACAGCGACGCTATAAATTGTACATGTCAATCAGCTGATCATAAAATAAAATTAAAAGCAAAACAATTGTATTTAATTCAGATTTAATTGTCTATAGTCCATGCATATATACATACACTGCATGAAACGAAAGAAACAATACATTCTCTTCATCATACAATTTTAGCATGAAAACCAATACTAAATTTTCTGTAGTTTTATTCGATTTTACAAACATTTGCTTTTGGACTTATATGGAACTATTTTTGAATTCAAACACAGATCTCTTTCTCCAGCATAATTTCTGAAACAAGAATTAACATATGATACATGCATATTTAGTTCTATTTAAGTAAAAGTTACCTTGACCCAACTGGCCAAAATTACAAGCTAGGTTAACATGTAAGCTAACTACACACACAATTTAAGTGCAGTTTCAATATTCAACAACACATTATTGTGTGGAAACTTTTTTACTAATGTTAGTAAGGAACATTGACGATGACACAACTGGCCTCAAATGCAATCTCAAGTTGAGTAATAAATACACAAATAATTCCAACACAATGCCTCTATCCTACCTCAAGATATTGAGTGGGAACAGTTTTTCTGTTTTCATTTAGTGACCTGGACCTTCAACTGACTTGCCCCAAATTTCCCAAGCTAGGTCGCCATGAAGTCTTGCAGTTTCATCAAGATTTGTCCATACAAACCTAAGTTAATGACCGGATCCCCCCCCCCACCTACCAACCATCACTAATCTAAGAGCCAGGATTTGCAATTTTCTTTAAAACCAGGTAAAACATCGTTTTGTGTTTCTCAAAACTTTTATAACTATCAAGTTGGTTATTTCACAACGGGGCCAAATTCTACATGTGTAGATAAACATTGCTTGTTTAATTTCATAAGGGCAATCCTGCCATATTTTACCCGTATGTTAACTTATGTTATTCACCGGAAACCACTTGTTTGACAACGCCTGCCCGCCCGCCATACCTCAATCTAATAACCAGGATTCGTTGAAAACCTGGTTAAAAATACTGTCATTTATACATGGTACACACAATTATTTACAAAATACCATCATTTATAAATGCACAATATTACTAATACTACGGCCTTATCAGCATACAAACCAGCAATTTTATTAGTGACTGAAACTTTAGATCTGGTTTATGCATCATGTGACATGCTGTTAATATATTTTACAATTGCTGAATGACAGTTCATAGCCATGTTACAAGAGGAACTGTAAAATGACAAATCAGAAAAGAATTGTACCTAAACAAACACACAAATGAACAAGTTTTTACAACATAAATTATGTCACAACATTGTTTTGACAACATGGCAACCAATGCAAAAAATCCTTACCAGCCAAAACTACTATAGTTATAACAAAATAAATGAATAGCACTATTTCATGATATGACAAAAACAATGCTTTGACAGTATTGCAAGAAATGCAGCATCCCGTTAAAGTTGGAATATCAATAACCAAACTATAATATAGTGGCAACAAAATAAGGAACTGGGAATGTGCAATTTTAAAATAAACTGTTCTTATGTACTCTGTCTACCAATTCTAAACTTTGTCAAAACATTTTGATGGATAGCACACACCAACATCAGTTTTTCTGCGCATGCGCTTAACACGGTTTACGTAGAAATTAATTTACTGGGGGCTTATTTTATTTCTTAAATGCATTATTATATCCGTTTGCATCAGTGTAGTTACTAGACATATGAACATCTTCAAACGAAGGATGCTACTTTACAACAGTGATGTAATTACAAAATTGCATGTCAGATTTTATTGATATTCCAACTTTAATACAAGTGAAAACATAATATTACATAACAGTCTTTATTCGGCATTAATAGCCCATTGCATACTTATAGCCTGAATAGATGTACAACATTGGCGTGTGTAAGTATAGAAACATGGTGCAATCTGAGAAGGGTTAACAAATGACAGTGCAAACAACAATTGCATGAAAACAGTGAAAAAAAATATACAATTCTATTTAAAGAGCCTGTTTATACAAACTCCAAATGTTCTTTTTTCCTTTTCTGTGATTCATTACGATGTCTAATAATTATCTGAGATTGTAATTGAAATTTTTTCAGACTTGCCAAATACAACATCTTTCAAAATGTGTGAAGTACTAATATTTTCATAATAACTTGCATGTATTAATACTTCTAACAGTTTTGTTTTTAAAAAGTCAAATTTTCATCACAAAATTATGTAAATGTATTATACTTGTTTTTTTTTTTATAACAATGACTACCACTGTTCAATTTTCATTCCAGACCAAATTTTTATGCAGAAACATTTATAGATCTTGTGACAGTAGTGACTAATACAACCCGACGACGCATGTCGAAATACGTAGAAAGTTGTAATAATTAGGTTATACAAATTCTAACTAATTGTACGAAGAGCTTCACCTGTTGGATGCTGACTAAACTCTAAATTAACACAAGAGGGCCATAGACCCTAGGTTGCTCACCTGAGACTTCGGGGAACTGAACTGTTCTGAGCAACTTTTGTGATGTTTCAGAAACCAATTTCGATCTTGGCTGAGATATCATTAGAACAAATGTTCTGAGCAAGTTTCATGAAGATTGGACAAAAATGCGAATTCGAGAGTGTTCACAATGTTTCACTTTAGCCATATAAGGAAACTTGCACCCCCTGGTGGACATGTTTTCAACTGACCGCAACCATTTTCATACTCGGAATAGATATTATTAAAACAAGTTACCCCCAGGGTGGGGCCAGTTTGACCCCAGAGGAATGATTTGAACAAACTTGGTAGAGGACCACCATACGATGTTACATGCCAAATTTCAAATGTATGGGTTGTGCGTTTCAGAGATTTTTCAAGTTTTAGTATATACATATAAGGGAAACAAGTAACCCCCAGGGCGGGGCCAGTTTTGACCCCAGTGGCATGATTTGAACAAACTTGAAAGAGACCCACAATATGCTGTTACATGCCAAATACCAATCCTCTGGGCCTTGCGGTTTCAGAGAAGATTTTTGAAGTTTTCACTGTACACGTATAACAGAAATAAGATAGCCCCAGGGTGGGGCAAATTTTAACTCCAGGGGTATGATTTGAACAAACTTGGTAGAGGACCACCATATGATGTTACATGCCAAATATTACACCTCTAGGCTTTGTCCTTTTAGAGAAGATTTGTGAAGTTTTGACTATATACATATATGTGAAATAAGATAGCCCCAGGACGGGGCAAATTTTATGATTTGTACAAACTTGGTAGAGGACCACCAACCATGTTTGACACCAAGTATTAAAAACTGACCCTTGTGGTTTCAGAGATTTTTAAAGTTGTTTACTATATAAGTCTATATAAATCTTGTGACCCCTAGGCGAGGCCAGTTTTGACCCCAGAGGCATGATTTGAACCAACTTGGTAGAGAACCACAATACAATGTTACATGCCAAAAATCAAACCTCTTGGCCTTGCGGTTTCAGAGAAGATTTTTTAAAGTTTTCACTATATACATATAAAGAAATCAGGTCACCCCCAGGGCGGGGCCAATTTTGACCCCAGGAGCATTATTTGAAAACACTTTGTAGAGGACCACTATATGATATTACACACCAAATAATAAACCCCTGGCCCTTGCGGTTTCATAGAAGAAGATTTTTAAAGTCATTTACTATAGAAGTCTATATAAATCATGTGACCCCTGGGACATGGCCAGTGATCCCAGGTGCATGATTTGAACAAACTTAGTAGAGGACCACTAGACAATGTTACACACCAAATATTAAACTCCTGACCGTTTTGGTTTCAAAGAAGATTTTTTTAAGTTTTCATTTTTTAAATCTTTTTAAGCTCTGGTGACCTACATATGCAATGGACTATAGCGATTTGAACAACGTGGAAAGAGGGTCACCCAAGGAATATTCCTGTGAAGTTCATTCATTAAAATCTGTCAACGGGTTAAGGAGGAGAAGTCGTTTGAAGAAAAAGCTAACGCACGGACGCACTGATGTACGGCGGATAAAACGGTATCCTAAAAGCTCCCCATGAGCACTATGTGCTCAGGTGAGCTAAAAAATCGGACAGGAGGTATGGACAGACATTCATTTCCTTCTATTCAATGTTGTTCTAACAAATCCTTTTACCATTGTCCACGTTCTGTTCTTTAAACATTGATTCTTCTTTATTACTTGTTCACATTCAGACTTGGAGGGCAATGTTCCCAAATTTAAACATTTACGTAATTCATTTTTCACACAATTTTTCTCCTCCTCTGTCCACGGGGTTCTTAGCCCTTTCTTTGGGAAGTTTTTGCCTCAAATTAACATCAATAAAATTAACATCAATATATATTTAAATTATACTAACGAAACATCGTTTAAAACATGCATCACCATTCAATCGAACTGAATGGGAAATAAATATATAGACAAGGCGTTCTTAGTATTTTAAATGTACTTTCAGTGGCAACAGCTGACTTTTTCATACCTTTTTAATTACCCAATCAACAGCTGTCAAACAGCACATTTGAATTTTCTTGTGCTTGTAAGATTGCCTTTTTTTTTAAATATCCAGTTATTGAGTGGAAAGTTTTTTTTTTTTTAATTACCAGTGATTAACAGTGATGTTGACCCATCACACAATCTCTATCCCTTTGCTATCTAACTTTACTGTATCCTTCAATAATTTCGTTTTTAAGTTATTGAGCTAACCTTGTTTGTTTCAGTACTTGTTACCTTGATCTTTGAACAATAACCTCATACTATGCAATACATATTAAATTGGTTTAGGGTAACTATGTATGAATACTCATTGTCGAGTTAGATAATGGAAATAAAAATTGACTCTGTCACTCAAGTTTATGAAATTTGAAATTTTCAAGTGTCAAAGGTCATAAAGACACATTTCAAATTGAAGTAACCAAACCTTTAGGTTAATTTTAAAATTAAGACTAAAAGTTTTAGGTTTGAATGCAATCACTCGAGTCATTCCTGAGAAACACCCTTTAACCTGATTGGACGCCAATACTTGGTCGAGTGGAATAGAAAAGACAAATTACATAATTAAACAATAATATCAGCTGAACAAATTTATTCTCCCTGGATTTTATGCCATATTCAACAGTATTTCAGTCACATAACAGAGGTCAGTTAACCTACTAACACTTTTCCTAGGAAAGTGCAACTGCAAAGGGCGGCATAAAGGTTAATTCAAATACAATATAACTTTACAGATATGTTTATGAAGAATTTCCAAACAAAACAATGGAAAACTGTAATGAGGACAAATAGAAAATCAAATCAGGATAAATATTCCTTACATAGTTTCTTACGGGGTGGACACCATTCTGCATCGCTATCGCTACCACTATCACCATCCTCATTTTCTTCATTTGGCATGGAGACCCATTCTGTATTGAAAACAAGTATTTATTAAGCAACCATAGGGAAATACAAAATTGGTTAATGGTGGTAGAATTGTATCAAGAGCTGTCGCAGGACAGTGGGTTTGCCAGCATTACACAATACATATGAACTCTATAAGGTAACATAATGACCCCAAAGATATGTGTGGAGTTTCAGTTGAATATGTTGATAGGTCAGTAATCAATTAAATGCTAATTAAATAATGTGTTCATGTACTGTTACCCAAATTGTATCAATCGTTCTATTCTATTGTGAAACTGAATACATTGTGTCAAGTTTCAATAGCTATAGTGGTTACAGACAGAATTTTTTTTAGTAGGGTTTCTGTTTGTTGTCACAATTCTCTAGAAAAATAATAAAGGGGTTTACATACTTTGTTTCCTTGACGTAATGAAATCTTTTGAAGATTCGCCTTTGTCGACAGAGGTATTCGTCAGATCTAAAATTTGTTAATTCAAACATTATTGTGATGTACCAGGCCATACACATACATAAAACTAATGAAGTGCAACAACATATTAACTTTACTAGGAAAAAACCTTCGGTTCAGCTGTATTATTTTTATCAATAAAGGTATGGATTTTAATTACCCTCCAGATGCACACTTATTTCCTCGTCTAAAGATTCATCACCAGAACTGTCTTCTAGTTCTGTAAACAGATAATTGGCATGAATGAGTTGCACAAGGACATACTTATACTAGCTTTCCATAAACATAATAGCCATATATTTTATGCATTAATCCAATCAAATTTATAGCATGTTCATGCACACTCTCGTATTGCTTTGCAGCCAAACAATGTCAGTATGACCTGCATCAAAGGGTTTAAATTGCAAAAAAAAAGCAGAAACAAAACACCAAAATAAGCAAACCAATATACTCTGCCATCTTCCATTTAATTTTCATAATTGGCAACAATGTGGTTTAATATTTTAAAAGGATTGTAACTTAAATTCTTGTTGATAACAATGTTTAAACCATTTTGTTAAACCTCTTAACAATATCTTACCATCAAAGGTTAGTAAAGAGTGACTTACCAACATCAAGATCAATATGGTTGAGGTCTTTCCCCTCCAGGTCGGATATTTTTCCTGCATTAAGCAAGTGTAGCACTTTTGTCACTTTTGCTATTTCTATCGTGCTCTGGGGAAGTCTGTAAAATTCACGGTGTACTCGAATGTCATGTCCCATGAACTTGGCTAAAACATCTTGTTCATTTTCTGTTAAGCCCAACAGCTGACACATCGTCCCCAACTGTTTTCTTAGGTTAGTTGACGTTATTCTTTCTGGATACTTCAATCCTGCTTCCAATGATACTTCCCGTAAGGTTTTTGATCCCCTGTAAGGCATATGTGTGTTGGGAGGGGCAAACACATACTTAGACTCGATGGCCAAGTTCTTTCTTAATTTCAACAAAATGTCAATGTGGCTCTTCATTTCCGCAGTAAAAATTACCGCAACCTTGCGTCCACGTTTTCCTCTGGTTTCTACACGAATGTGGGTCTCGCACAATGTTTGTTCGAAATTGGTAAGCGACTTTTTTACTTCAGCGTCCACTTTTGGGTTTAAAGAGGCCCTCAAAAAGTCCTCAACTTTAAGTCGTTGGGCTTCTCCTGCCCTTTTTCTGTTAAACAGGATGACCTGTGCCAACACTGCTTTGCATAGCTTGGTGTACATTTCAGGTTTTTTGGGAGACGTCCTGGCTGCCTCAATTTCAGATTTCAGATATGTAGAAAGGGTGACAACATCTTCCACCAGAGGCAACAGTTTCGGTGTGTTATACTTCACTGAGGCTAATGAGGCTCTTGCTGGAGACACTATGCGCTCCTCCCACTCATCTTCATACAACTCAATAATAGAGTTGGCGCGTTCTCTTAATTCTTCATCCTCCATTATGTTAGCTTGATTTCTAACAATTTTAGCACACTTTTTGATGCCATGTCCTACTTTAATAGCAAATGAAGGTCTTGACCACTGCATGGTCTCGCTATCGAAACCAGCTTCTGGTCTTACAGCATTTAAAAGAAGTTTCCATCGTGTTGGAATTAAGCAGTCTTTCAAAGTCAACATTCTCTTACTTGTATCCTTCATAGATATCACTAGCCTTGCCAATTCACGCATCCTTTGACCGATGTGCTGGTGCATATGGTCTTGATCTCCTACTTTTTCATATTTTCTTGATCCAAACTCGAGGATAAGTGGATCAGACCTGACAACAACCGAAATGAGGTCATCCCGCATTTTGCTAAGAACTTTTCTGTTTAGTTCCTGAGAACAATCAACAGGCAATAGTAATTTAGAATTTGCAATCGGTGAGTCGCTATGAATGCCTGCTGGCCTTACAACACATGTCTTGTGATGCTTCCACATATCACTTGCAACAATTTCGGATTTACAGAACTCACAAGGAAGATACTTTCGCTCAACATTGTTGATGGATGGCCTGTATTTTGGAATAATAAACCCCTTTCCAGTTTCACGAACTTCTTTGTTGTGGACCCAATTCCCTTTTGCTGCAAGTTCAATCCAAGCTCGCCTTCGTTTCTGGGATCCTTTCGGCAATGCTAATATTTTGGCAACTTCCAATTCATTTGAATGTTTACTCGCAAGATGTCTTGACATTTTTGTATTCAATACCTGACAGTAGACACAACTTTGGAGCTTTTGCTTTCTTTTTCCAGACAGAGATCCTGAAGTCTGGACAAATATTTTTTTACTTGGTGAAAATGCTTCACACCCGACAATGTCCGAGTCATTATCACTGCAATTCACTATGTCATCGGATATTTTGGATAGAGGGCTGATGACCTTTCCACTGATTATGGTGTGGAAGATCCACTCTTTATCAACACATTGAGCTGAAACATACACAACGTAATATCAGTGCACAGTTTTGTTTTACATCAGCTGTCAACAGACATCTGACTCCAGTAAGAACAAATGCAAAGGACAAAACGAACACTTCTGTTATGTTTCGTGATAGTACAAGAGCTTCCCATGTTTCTAATAGTACAAGAATACGCCAGCACAAACTGTTTCTGGAGTATTGCATTAATTTTTTATAGAGATAAAAGGTGGATTGTAACGATCATTTATAAATTTTTACACAGTACACATTATTATTTTTTTATAGTTACGTTAGCAAGCAGTTGTTCAAAGAATGATTAATACCAGGTAACTGTAAGCAATATAGTTTCAAGTGTTCTTAATCTTTAACGACCAAAGGGATAATTCACTCAATACATATCTTGAGAAAAATGATTTCGGACACATTGCTATTTCCATGTGTATAGAATATTGGACCGTTAATCATGGATATTTTTCTGATAAAGTGATAAAATTCAAATTAAATTTTGACAAAAAAAACTCTTACATTGGAACTATTGAACAGTAAGAAAAATATATACATGATGTATGAAGTTCTCCATCAGCGCAAATGAAGATAGTGTCTACAGACGCTGTCAACACCTCATGACCACCAATTCTAGTTAAAAGACATCGGAGATCGTCTGAAGATAATAAAATAAAGTTGTTCCACTTCAATACCTGTTCATATTTTATCATTCATTTCTCTGAAATAACATAAAACTATATATAACAGGGATGCCCTCAATTTCAATAATCATTCTGTTGTAACGTGTCCCTTCCTAAATATACAGGGTATCTTTTTTAATGTGTCGTCACAGACACTGATGCCCCCACAACGCATATCACATTACACTAACAGCTGATTAGAGGATATTATAAGTTATATAATAATAACAAATTGAACAGGCAAGGACAGTATGTGAGCAAGTGGAGACAGTGTGTGAGCAAGTGGGTTCAGTGTGTGAAAAAGTGAGTTCAGTGTGTGAACAAGTGGAGACAGTATGTGAACAAGTGGAGACAGTGTGTGAGCAAGTGGGTTCAGTGTGTGAAAAAGTGAGTTCAGTGTGTGAACAAGTGGGGACAGTGTTTGAACAAGTGGGTTCAGTGTGTTAACAATTGAGTTCAGTGTGTGAACAAGTGGGGACAGTGTTTGAACAAGTGGGTTCAGTGTGTTAACAGGTGGGGACAGTATGTGAACAAGTGGGGACAGTGTGTGAACAAGTGGGTTCAGTGTTTGAACAAGTTGGTTCAGTCTTTGAACAAGTGGGGACAGTGTGTGAACAAGTGGGGACAGTGTGTGAACAAGTGAATTCAGTGTGTGAACAAGTGGGGACAGTGCTCGAACAAGTGGGTTCAGTGTGTGAACAAGTGAGGACAGTATGTGAACAAGTGGGAACAGTGTGTGAACAAGTGGGGTATAAATGATGAGCTAATTGACAATCTTTAACTGAAATTCCATTAGTTACCTTCTTTAGTTTCAATCCAATCACTTCCAAGGAATTTGAATTCGAAAGGATCATAATTCTCATACGCAGACCACTCGCCATATGTTACTGCACTCTTCACAGCATATCTTTCATCCTGTGCAATAATAAAGAAACAAGAAAACCATAATAACCATTTGACCGGCCTGAATATTGACTGAATAAATTAAAACAGTCCTGTGTTTCTAGTCTGATCACATCTGCATTCTTCCACTGGTTATGGGGCATGAATTAATTAAATGCGGGTTTACAACCAACCATAACCTTGCTTGAAAACTTTTGTTTCATGTTTGCACAAAAAATCGTAAGTTATTTTCCACACAAGCTATAACATGATTATATATGATGGAATACACAGGACAGTACCTCTATAATAGCTCATCAATCACTTAATAATGTGGCGAGTGGGGGGGGGGCAGTAAAATTAAGTTTATTTTTATTGTACTCTTACCAGCTCTTGCAAGCAACCTGTTGCAATAGAGTCTGTCACCCACTTTGCACTGACAATAGATTTCTCTCTGCCAACAAGGCACTGGAATAGTTTCATTGTTGAATGTTTAGTGTGTCCATTTCCTGCTGAAAACCAAAAATAAAGGAACTGATCTTGTTGTGCTGCCAAAGATCACAGCAATGGCTAAGTTGACATCATGTGACAGGCAAACTGTCTAATGTCAACATTTGTTTGTAAAGGATTAAATGAAACATTTCCAGGGTAACACTGATTGTATGATTGCAAATGCATAAAAGGTACAAATATAAGCATTTCAGCTTATTTTAATCCTGTCAAATTTTGTTAATGGAATCTATAGATTTGTCACTAGTAACCTTGCAACGCTTATTCAACTTGTGACATTGTATGCGGACAGATCACTGCCCATGTCTTTGCTTAAGGGCAAATAACAAAGTAATATGTAGATCACTGGGTATGAGTTGTTTCTTGCAAACTTCATGGTTATGACGCATAAATGTGGAGTAAGTTCACTCCATAAAGTTATAACATTTAATGTGGACTGACCTATCGACCAACAAACCGACTGACAGAGTGACTCCAGTATACCCCTCTCTCTTCAATTACGAGGTAATAATAATTAATTTAAAAAAAAAACTGTAAATTTCCTCTTGCACACTTATGCCTACACATGTGGAATGTTTCAGATTTACTGTAGAGATGATATATTTCTGCAGATTATATTTAAGACTTAATGGGTTAACTGGTAGTAAAATTGTTGATGAAAATGTTGCAAGTAATACATGTAATCATGAAAACGACTCACAACGTTCAAATGAATTAATTTTTTCAACTGTTAAATAATTTAATGAACATCACATATTTAAATGTATTCCATTGATAGTGACTTTAAAATTCTGCTTAAACGTTTCCGATTTTTGTGAACATTTTTCGACAAAACACTACATGATTATGTTTAAATGTTGAATGTGATACCCTTTAATTGTTAAATACCGGCAATGAAAGTTTGCTATATTACATGTCATTGAGCAACAGGCATGATAATACTCCTACTGGATATGACACTGGTTATAATTAAACATTTATAAATATATTGATAACTGTATAGCCATTATATTTCTTATACATATGATGTATTTGTGATTTGCCTTACATGCTGGAAGAACGAGAATATCAGCCTCTTCTGCGCTCGTTACAAGCTTGCAGGTTCGAAAAATCTTGAAAAATCCCTTAAAAATAGATACAAGAAATTGCTCAATACTTGTATAAAGCATAAGAAGCACACTGACAGAACATACTCATGTAAGGACAATTTGATAATAATATGCTTAGGATTTCACACACACATATATTAATATACACTTATTTTTGCAAACATTTATTTTCATTTAAATTATTTCATAGTGAAAACTGATGTGTGCCTATACGACATAGATGTCTCCATATTATACAGATTATCACAAAACTCTTATGTTGTCTGTTTGTTTGTTTGTTTTGTTGAATTTTTTGCCGTTTCAACAGTATTTCAGTCACATCATGGTGGTCAGCTAACCAACTCACACTTTTCCAGGGGTAGCTGGTTTAACTGTACTAAGCGCACATACTTATGCAAGTAACTGACAACTGCCCTCCTTGAATCAGAGGTAGGGGGAGAATGGCCGTAGAAAGAACTTCATGACCAATCACCACACAAGTTATGTGGCCAGGCCAGGGATCAAACCTGCAATCTTCAGATTTGTAGTCCAGCCCTCTACCAACTGAGCTAGCCAGCCTGGTTACTGATGTCACCAACCACAACTTCACCAAAATACCCATGTGCATTAGTTAAAAAGCTGGTGAATATAAATCTAGAGTTTATTCATTCTTGCTGTCACCAATGCAGGCCTTTCCCCAGGATTTTGTTAAGGCACAGGGGCATAGACCCACAGTTGGCAATGGGTTCTACTTTTTTCTTAATTGAATGTGTCCCATATTAATTTCTACATTACTCCAGAGCTAAACAAGAGGGCCATGATGGCCCTAGGTCGCTCACCTGATATCTATGTATGAAGTTTCATTAAAATATCTAGAAAGGTTTTCAAGTTATTGAGCGAAAACTTTTAGTAACTGTGACCTTGACCCCACCCAACACAAACATAATGCAAGGTCTTGATATTAGGTACATGTATCTACATATTAAGCTTCATTAAATCAAAGGGGTCTTCAATTTTTTTTTATTTCACCTAATGACCTAGTTTTTGCCTCGCGTGACCCAGTTTCGAACTCAACCGAGATTTCATTGGAACAAATGTTCTGAAAAAGTTCCATGAAGATTGGACAACAAATGTGGCCTATAGAGTGTTAACAAGGTTTCACTACAGCCATATAAGGAAAACTGCCCCGCCCCCTGGCGGCCGTGTTTTTCAACAGACCGGAACCATTTTCGGACTTGGCCGAGATATCATTAGAACAAATGTTCTGACCATGTTTCATGAAAATTGGACAATAAATGTGGCCTATAGAGTGTTAACAAGGTTTCACTATAGCCATATAAGGAAAACTGCCCCGCCCCCTGGCGGCCATGTTTTTCAACAGACCGGAACCATTTTCGAACTTGGCCGAGATATTATTAGAACAAATGTTCTGACTTAGTTTCATGAAGATTGCACAATAAATGTGGCCTTTAGAGTTTTAACGAGGTTTCACTATAGCCATATAAGGAAAACTGCCCCGCCCCCTGGCGGCCATGTTTTTCAACAGACCGGAACCATTTTCGAAATCAGCTGAGACATCATGAGAACAAATGTTCTAACCAAGTTTCATGAAGAATGGACTAAAAATGTGACTTCTAGAGTGTTAACAAGCTTTTTCTTTAATTTGACCTAGTGACCTAGTTTTTGACCTCACGTGACCCAGTTTCGAACTCGGCCGAGATATCATTGGGACAAATGTTCTGACCTAGTTTCATGAAGATCGGACAATAAATTTGGCCTCTAGAGTGTTAACAAGGTAAATGTTGACGACGCACGACGCACGATTCACGACGGACAAAAGGTGATCCTAAAAGCTCACAATGAGCACGTTGTGCTCAGGTGAGCTAAAAAGCACATACACATATAATAATTGGAAATTTAGGTACAGGGGTGTTCCTGAATTAAAAATTCAGGCACTGGGGTACCCTTCTTTGGAAATTCAGACACAGGGGTACCCCTGATTTGGAAATTCAGGCACAGGGGTGCCACTGTGCTTAAAAGCCCTGTGGAAATGCCTGCAATGGTGAAACCGTTAGGGGACTAAAAACTGGTAAAAGTAAAATGAAAATTCTGAAGACTCACCAAATTAACTGACATTCCTGAAAACAGTATGTTGATGACACATTTTCCTGCATAACCTGAAAAATGATACCATTTATTATTGCTGTGAGTAAATATCTAATCAAACAACTAGCTATTTTGTACAGGCCACTCACTTCTTTCATGGTAACAAGGCAGTCGAAGAGGCAACTACATCCCCGGCTGACATTCTTTTACACTAAAGTGGTGACTTATGACTTCAGAACATCTTATAAATGACAAACTTTTCATGACAATCCTTCAATGGGTATAGGAGATATGAATCATACGAAAGCAATGAAGGGTAAATTAGTGTTCTTCAACTGTGACATTGACCTTGAGCCGGCGTAACTGACTCATGCCTTCTGCACATCATCTCAATGACCTTAACATTGTAACAAAATTTCATGAAAACCCTTCAAAGGGTATAAGAGATATTGAGCGGACACGACAATGGAGATTCAAACTTTTGACCGTAAAGTATGACCTTGACCTTGAGTTGGCATAACTGACTTGTGCCTTCTGCACATTGTCTGAATTTCCTACACATTTTAGCCAAGTGTCATTAAAATCCTTTAATTGGTATAGAAACATGGAGAAGACACAAAAATAAAGGCTGTAACTCTTGACCTTGAAATTGGGCCAGCTGTCTGACTCATGCCGTCTGCACATTGTCTCAACGAAATTAACATTTCAGCCAAGTTTCATGAAAATCCTTTAAGGGTAATAAGACAAACAGAGCCGACACGACAATTGAGGTTCAAACCTTTGACCTTGAAGTATGACCTTCACCTTGAGCCAACATGACTGAATCATGCCTTATGCACATTGGTTCTATGCCCTTAACATTTGTAGTAAGTTTCATAAAAATCCTTCAAACGGTATGTAGCGGACACGAAAATGGAGGCTCAAACCTTTTACCTTGAAGTACGACCTTGACCATGAGCAGGCATAACTGACTAATGCCTTCTGCACATTGTCTTAATGCCCTTAAGGCAAGTTTCATGGAAATCTGTCAAAGGGTATAGGAGATATGGAGCGGACACAAAAGTGTTAGGGACAGACTGACGGATGGACGGACAACGGGCATTCTTAAAATACCCCTCCCGCTTTGCGACGGTGGATTAATAAGTAGTTTCTTGACCAAAAATGAGACAAACACGATGAGCGATGAATTCTCATTCAATATCTACATCATGGATAAAAGGGGTTTGATTAAAACTGGGAGTAGGGTAAATAACCCTTCTATTTTCTACAACTATATTCAACAGCACTCTGAAACTTTTTGAGCCTTAGAAAAAATCCGCATAGCTAACTATGAGGAAAAATGAAACTCCAAAAATATTATTTTTTGGGGGGAACTTCTGGTAGTCTTTCATTTAAAGCTAGTGACCAATTGCCTCGACGATACAAGAAAATACATACAACAAAACATTAAACATGAACATTTATTAAAGCTGGGGTCACCGTCTTGGAACAGTCAATGCAAAGTATTTGGGGTTTAAACCGGTTTTATGGATAGCCTAAACTCACACTTAGCCCAGAATTATCACAAAACACACAAGTGAAAAATAAATTTTAACGATGAAATGATGAATGATGCCTAAAACATAATAGCCTTATTTAAATCCAGAAAAAAATGTTCAATAATACCTGCTGTCTTGTTTGCTAACATGGAGGTAGCCCTCTCTTTTTCGACATTCGAAGCATCATCATCATCATCATCATCATCATCATCTATAAAAAACAAATGTTTGCATAAATTTATATGCATAACTGAACACAAAAAGGTTTGTTGTGTTTAAGACAATAACACATCTTTGTGTGCTCTTCACATCATATTATTTTTAGAAATGTGCACCAAATTATACAAACCTCCTGCAAAGGATTCAAAATGATTGGGACCTTCCGACAGAGACCTTTTGTTTTTTTAAGCTCATTTGTGAATACAGTCTAGTGCCAAATGTTTAAAAACAAACAACCGATAACAGTTAAATAATACCTGCTGTCTTGTTTGGTACGATGGAGGTAGCCCCATATTTCTCAACATCCAAAGGGGGGCCATCATCATTGTCAATATCATCATCATCGTCCCCATCATCGTCATCATCATAAACAATGTCCCCGTCATCGCCATCATCAGCATCATGGTCACCATCATCATCGTCGCCTGAAAAGGAAATACACAATTTTGTATAAAATTATATAACCATAAATAGAAAGGAATTTGTGAATACAGTGTAGTGCCAAATGTTTAAAAACAAACAACCTACATGTATAACAGTTAAATAATACCTGCTGTCTTGTTTGGTACGATGGAGGTAGCCCCATATTTCTCAACATCCAAAGGGGGGCCATCATCATTGTCAATATCATCATCATCGTCCCCATCATCTTCATCATCATAAACAATGCCCCCGTCATCGCCATCATCAGCATCATGGTCACCATCATCATCGTCGCCTGAAAAGGAAATACACAATTTTGTATAAAATTATATAACCATAAATAGAAAGGAATTTGTGAATACAGTGTAGTGCCAAATGTTTAAAAACAAACAACCTATAACAGTTAAATAATACCTGCTGTCTTGTTTGGTATGATGGAGGTAGCCCCATATTTCTCAACATCCAAAGGGGGGCCATCATCATTGTCAATATCATCATCATCGTCCCCGTAATCATCATAATCAATGTCCCCGTCATCGCCATCATCAGCATCATGGTCACCATCATCATCGTCGCCTGAAAAGGAAATACACAATTTAGCACAAAATTATATAACCATAAATAGAAAGGAATTTGTGAATACAGTGTAGTGCCAAATGTTTAAAAACAAACAACTGATAACAGTTAAATAATACCTGCTGTCTTGTTTGGTACGATGGAGGTAGCCCCATCTTTCTCGAAATCCAAAGGGGGGTCATCATCATTGTCCCCGTCACCATCACTGTCCCCGTCATCGTCATCCTCGTCTGAAAAGGAAATACACAATTTTGAATAAAATTATTCAGGCATAAATAAACAGGAATTTGTGAATACAGTGTAGTGCAAAATGTTTAAAAACAAACAACCAATAACAGTTAAATAATACCTGCTGTCATATTTGGTACGATGGAGGTTGCCCCATCTTTCTCGAAATCCAAAGGGGGGTCATCATCATCGTCCCCGTCATCGTCATCATCATTGTCCCCGTCATCCTCATCCTCGTCATCGTCTGAAAAGGAAATACACATTTTTGAATAAAATAGCATAACCATAATTAAACACTAATTTGTTAATACAGTCTACAGCCATCATTAATGATAACACACACATTAAAATAGTTTAATGGTACCTATTGTCTTGTTTGTGAACATGGAAGTAGCCCTCTCTTTCTCGACATCGAAAGGGTCATCATCATCATCATCATCATCTGAGAAGGATAAACACATTGTCACATAAAACATATTAAGCATAAATAAAAACTAGAAGGTTTGTGGTGACATTTTTTGTATTTATTTTTGATTTATTATCCTTTTCTCCAGTAAATTCTATTTTTATAATGTCTTAACATCATCCTGCAATTGAAATATTAAGTAAAAGACGTCTTGTACGACTGAAATGGTGTTCATGTTACTTTACTTCATTGGCATAGCATGCAAACTTTATTTGTAACGCTAAGAGCATGTAAAGTGTATTATGGGGTCTGGGAAGTCACACAAACAATTATTTTGGTCCTCATGTACTTTACTTTAGAGCATAACATCTCCATATTAATTTTAATTTTTTAAAGACATTTGTTGTTTCGCTTTGTTTTTTTCACAGAGGTCTTAATAATGTGTTGAGCCCTAGTGTTTTCCCTAACAACAGCAAAAGGGTCGCTATTATAGCATAACAATTTTACATCTAGAATAAACAGGGTCTTTTTTTAATAAAATGATTTTCTGTTTAGTTTAGCTTAACCCAACATGGCCCACCTAATCACAAATTTTAATCTATTAGGAACAAATAGAAAGGCATTTGAATTGATTTATACAACTTTTTTTCTTGTCAACACTACATGGATAATGAACCGAAAACATACATTTAATGCTCGTACGTAACAATGTTATACATTGACCTTCTTTATCTTTATGACCGGTATGTAAAAATCATATAGCATTGAAGAGAATTATATGAACCGGCCAATATTTTTAGTACATGGACCAATGAGGTAAGCATCATTTATATCAAACAAAAAATCTCATGTCATTTTTTTTACAGATCAAACTAATTTGAACAAACTTGCTACAGTATCAACCAAGGAACTTTGGTACCTAAATATTTTCAAATCGGGATTTTGTTTTTTTGACAAAAAAAATTCTGAAACTTGCTTGAACCATTTGTACTATTATACACATGATGATCCACCTGGTTAAAATGTTCATTATAATATATGGAAAAAAAAACCCATTTCAGCTCCAATGGAATTGAAGTGACCAGCCAGGCAGTCACAAAGTGTACATGGACCAAAGCTGCCTAGCCGGTAGCTCTTTACCATAGCGTCCTCAGTAGATTTTACTATTTCTCAAAGATTATAAAGTTGTCCTTCTTTATCCTCTATAACTGGTTTCGGTAAAATGCGATAGAAGCAACAAGAGTATATGGACCTGTCACTATTTTTTATATGGACTGCACATGCTAAATATTCATGAATGACGTCACCGCCTGGGTTAGTCAGAGCTTAGTTGCACTGTGCAGTAGCATTTATTGTATTTCACTGTTGCAGGCACTTTTAAACCGTTATTTTTAAAACAATTTAAAATTTGAAATATTAACACTTTATAAAAACACAAGACTTCAACATTTGAAGATGTTCTGGATGAGTACTTTAAAGAGTTTAATCGTTTTTGTCAAGTTGTTGTGCTGTTAAACTCATTAATACACACTTTCAGGACGAAAAGATACAATTTTGGGCTGCCTGGCTGGTCACTATAATGCCATAGGGCCCTCAGTGGGGTTTTCTATTTCTTAACTATTAACACAACGTTAATCATTTACACAATGTAACAGTTACACATGAAACTGCTAAAACATTACCTATTTCGTTTTCCTGATTATGCTGAAATATTTATAGTAAATACACATACAAAACAGCCCTCGAGTGGATGAACTGTGCTTAAAAATATGTGGGCCCAGACAATAACAATCCGTTACAGAGAGAAGATATTTGTTTTATATAGCGGACATTTGTTGGTGTCAGTGTAAAATTATATGAATTCATGAGCGTTTTCTTCTTTTTTTTGTGTTTAACATTTTAATTGCTTTCTGTATTAATTTTAGAGTTTGATTGGATTTTTGTGTGGAAATCATAACATTAATACAAATTAAACCCATAAAACACATCTGAAAATAGCAAAAGATTGTCTGTAATGAAACATTTATATTTCAAAATACAAAATAGTCCTTACTTTATTCCTCCAAGGTAAATTGTTTGTATCATCCCCATAGTCGTAACGTAGCTCTTCTCCAGAAGCAATGTTTCGGGCAGCGAACAAACAAAGACGTGGATAGTTATTGAAGATCATTAATTTCATTTTACTATTGCATTTAAATGTTCCTTCTGCTGCATCGTTGACCAACCCACCCAGGTGGTTTCTAGTTGTTCTAGAAGCATCAACCCTTAAACAGTAAGAAATTACGTTGCTTTTATATTACTTATATTTTAAATAACTTTAATATAACAACAGCTGTCACAGAACAGTGAGCTTGACTTTTCTTGTTCTTGTCAGAGTTTCTGGCTTTTTTTTTTATAAAACAAACTGTATGTATTATTGTATGGTAGGAGCCAAATAATGTCAGTTACTACTGTTATCAAGTAATTTAGTTATATATTTTTTTTCTAATTTGCAAATATCTCTCAAGACACCTAAACCTTGATTTGAATCTGCCAACACAAATGACAGACATGGCGAAAGACTGCCACAATTTACAGGCCAGACTGTCCTACGAAGAGGAAAAATTTACAAGCCAGTTGTAAATTTCACCGGCCTCAATTTTGTATGTGCTAAACATAATTGTGTTTTACTGTTCAAAAGAAATATTTATACATATTGTTCTTTAGTGACAACTTTACTGACACATATTCCTGATACATTCACAAAAATAACATTGGAGATTTTATTATTCTACTTTTTTTTTCTATTTCATATACTTTTAACAACTTTTGCTTGAGAAAAGAAATTAATTTCTTTCATATTTTGGTCAAAACTAGTAGATCTATTCAGTATTGTATGCAAGCCATAAAGCAAGTCAAACTAAATGTGTTTTTTACAACAAAATCCTTATTTTTAATATGAATACAGGGAAAAGAACGCTGATTTAAAAAAAAAACTTTAAGAGTTTCACTTTCGAAAAGGACTTTTCTACCACAAACTTTCATTAAAATGTTACCTCAGCCAAATAAAATAAAAAATCATGTAACAACTAGTTATCATATTGCATACCTCCTCTATTGATACACATTAGTAGTTATATATTTTAACATCAATAAAGTGTGATTTTTGACACGATCTGTGTGTGTATTAGATTTTTATCAAGTGCACTGGGAATTTCCCATATGGCCATCGCCCCCAGAAGACTTGTTAGTTGGGTAAGGGGAATACTGTGGATACAGAAGACGCCCCATTCCAGAGATGACCCTGAGTCTTTTAGCGCCCGGTGTGAAGCACCTAGTACACTGCACCTCGGTTTAACGTCTTAGGTAGGTTATGGTTGAGCGGAGGATCAAACCTGCCACCCGAGTTCTGGTACCAGTGTTTCCACTAGACCACAGATCCGCTCGACATGATCTGAATATGCAATTAGACAATGAAAGAGCATGATCAACTCGCTCATTTGCGTACACTTTCTGATTGGCTGATTGGTAATGTTGGTAATGTTGACCTTTGGAATCAGTATCGGAAATTATAATTGTGTTGGTGGTAATCCATTTTTGAACAGGCGTTCCTTCCTGCCATCATATTTTTTCCTGGAATAGCCCTCATTATAATGAACATTTAAACTCCCCTTTCATTTGCACTTACCATAGCATTTTCCCATGAAACATGAAGCCAAACAAAAAATTGTTTCCGTTTTCTTCTCTGCGGTTTGCTTCATCCTTGTCAATTCGATCCCCAGTGTATTCAAGGAGGAACTCTCCTTTTGCAAATGTTTTTTTTGTAAAAACTCCGTAACCTAAGAGAAATGAAAACCACATAAATACAAGACTTTGACAGTATTGCAAGGAGCATACATGCCATAATTTTTCAAGTCCAAATCCATTAAAATTGTCGGGACATTCCAAATGATCTTTCATTTCACCTTTACTTTAGTCAGTGATCAGTACAGTACATGTACTAACAAAAACTCTAAATTTCTGGCCAATATTGATGATTAATGTGTTTAAGAATTTCATGCTGATGAACACAAACTTCTCCATTTTCAGGAAGTAAACATACAGGTGCACCATGTGCGTGACGTCATAAAGTGAATTGTGGGGAATGCCTCTATTTGACGTCCAATCGAGACAGGGGTATTCCCATTGAACATGCATAAATCATCTAACGCGATGTGCGCGCATCGGGCACTGTTCTTGTTTGACAAATCATCAGTACAGGGCTTTTTTTTATTC
The DNA here is from genome assembly GCA_027627225.1 of Congeria kusceri. Taxonomy (NCBI): domain Eukaryota; kingdom Metazoa; phylum Mollusca; class Bivalvia; order Myida; family Dreissenidae; genus Congeria; species Congeria kusceri. The sequence continues at coordinate 188,023 of JAPFQT010000226.1, read as the reverse complement.
TATAGCTGTAGCCTTATACAGGCTACATCCCCTCAGAAATTTGCTTTAAATTCATGCAGTTTTCCCCAAAAAATGAAACTTATACCTGGAAATTTCATTCCCCTATGAGTAACAGCGCACGAAAATTATCCCCAAATTTGGTTTTCACGCGCTTTTTCCCCCCATATTTGAAGGCTAGGGCCCCTTCCCCCGAGCCTTAGAAAAAAACCTGCAGTATCAAGATTTTTTAAACATTCTCACAATATCGTTACTCTCCATGTTCATACAATGTTTTCACAATTATATCTTTATATGTACTTTTACAGTTATGGCAGTATTTAGCGTAATTCTATTTTAAGTAAAAGTCATCTGACAATTGACCTCTGGAAAAGTTTAGGTTCATGCGTGATACCAAGTTTCATGATCATTATCACAAGTTTTTTCATTTGTTGCAGACCAACCAAAAGATAGATGAACAGACGAACATATAGTAAACATATAGCCCAACGTGTATACCAAATTTCACGATAAAGCCTTGTGTACTTTTTTAGTTATTACAATATTAAGATTTGTTTCATTTTCTTTGAGAGACATGACCTTTGACCTTCAGTGAAAAACAAAATGTCATGCATAATTGTCAAATTGCCTTTTACAAGTACACCAAATTACATCCAAGCATCTTTAAAAGCACGACACAGTCAAATAAGAGATACCAAACATGTCACAAAAACAGATGGGAGGGCAAATCTCTGAAGTGGGGGCATAAGGTACTGGAGTAACCGTAACTGTTAAGTATTTGAGTGGCAGTTTAAAATTATTTATTTTTACTTATAATTCAAAAGAAAACCATACATACCAATATGTTTGGAAACTATTTTTTTTTGAAGGCCCTCTTGGTCCACCCCAGCCTTGCACCAAAACTTGGCGCATGATGATGGAGATTGTCTCCGCTAAATACAAGTGCTTTGAATATCAGGTACTTGTTTTAAAAAGTTATACAAACTAGAAATGTGTCACAAACACTGATGCCCCACAACACGTTTGGACACAGACAAATCCACTATACATGTATATTCAATAGTAGACAATAAGACAAAGGGCCGAAATTCAGCCAAAACTGGTCGCAGTCACTTTTCCATTCTTTACGATCATCTACGCTTTTAGGTCATTCAACTGTTAAAGATTCAGCGAGATGCAAAGAGCAGTTAAAAAAAAATAATTGGCACTATATATTCTATAGTGGAAAAACAGGCAAAGGGCCATAATTCTGACAAAACTCGTCTCAGCCAAAACAGTTTCTTTATGATCATCTACTCATTAAGGTCATTCAACTGTGAAAGTTTGAGCGAGATCCACCCAATATTTTAAGAAGAGTTGAAAACACAAAATTTTGGGGCTACAGTGGAAAAACAGACAAACAGCCATAATTCTGCCAAAAATTGTCGCAGCCACAATTCCTTTATTCACCATCATCTACAGTTTGAGCAAGATCCACCCATTAGTTAAAGAGGAGTTGAAAACACAAGCTTCAGGCAACTATATAAAGGGCCATAATTCTGCCAAAAATCTGTACAGCCCGAATTCCTTTCTATACGATCAACTACACATTAAGGTCATTCAACTTTGAAAGTTTGAGCGCGATCCACCCAGTAGTTAAAGAGGAGTTCAAAACACAAGCTTCCTGACGTACGTACGAACGGACGGACAAGTGCAATGCTTAATGCCTCCCACTCTGTGGGGGCATAACAAACTATTCATGTTTAAAATTGATTAATTCACCGATTGATATGTGTTAAATGATTCAGATTGTGTCACAAACAATTCAATAGACAAGTGTCTGTTTAGTGAAAATTTCATACTTGTACAAAATATTTAGTATTATTCCAACAAATAAACCAAACACACTATGTCAATTGCTAATATACATGATTTCGCTCATTATGGCATTTCTAAACAACTACTTCTCAGGAAAGAATTGCGTATTGATTCTGCACAAAGAATAGCACCACCTATAATGCAGTTTTGGCAGTTCAGTCATTGCTGAAGTTTTCTAACTTACATTTCAATTTTTTTTCTCAGTTCCCTTTCTTTTATTTGAATGATTTGTATCAATCTTACACTATGTTTCTTTAACTAAACAGTTTCAAATGCAAATATATGTAAGTTACCGTATTCTACCGAGTATAACACGCACCCGTGTATAACGCGCACCGATTTTTGTAGGTTAGATTTTTGGATGTAATCATACATTATGCAGTTTTGGCAGGGATGGTCACAAAGGCTCAGTCCTTGAGGTGAGCTAAAAAAGGTACAGATGACAACTCACTTGTTTCAATGAAATCTTTAGGCTTGTCTTCAGCTGAAAAAAAAAACAAGTGACATTGAACTCATTTGTCGTGTGACCATAGGTTCACCTTATTTAATAAATGTCACAAAGGCAGCCCTGCAGTTTGTGCTTCTTGTCAACTGATCTTTTGATACAATATGAATTGTATTGATTCCATAACCAGGGCTTTTTCTCACCATTTTGGGAATATGACCTATACCCGTCTAATTGGGAATTTTAGCGTCAATTTATTTTAAATTGGGAAAATGTACTATTGTTTGATTTATTACATTTGAATAATTATTGATAAAACTTACATAAAAAAGAAAATTTTTAATATAAACATATCGGTAAAATGGATATTACAACTTCAAAACGCTTTATTTCTACACTTGACAGCTCTATTTCCAAACATCTGAAAGTCAAACGATCAATTGGGAATTTTCGGCATGTATTTGGGGAAAAAGATACTTTTTGCCACTGGGAATATGACCGAATAATGGCTATAAAATCAGCCAAAAAAAGCCCTGATAACCAACAGTATTTGAACAAAACTAATTAAAACATTGCTGAAAAATATTTTTTTTTATCATAATTATAGTCTAAGAGTAAAGAGTATCATGGTGGCGTAAAACGCAGGCTGTTTGCACTCGTCAAGACTGTCATGACATACATGTAACCAATCAATCAAATATTTTGTAAAAGCCTCAAGTATGGTTAACACTGCTATAACAATATTGACTGGAGTGGACCCCTGGATTTATATTGTTATGCATCCCAGCGTTTTTCCTCTATACCATTCCCAAACCTATTTTCTGGCTATTTTCCTCAAATTGAAGGTAAAACTTTCCCAAATCAGAGAAAACATATTCATAAAGGACCATTAATGATTGACGATGTGCTTTTTAAAAGTTTTGTTTTATCCATGCGTCTACCAAAATTCAAATCAGCTACTGTGCACCGCTAGGGGAAGTAACTGCGTTTGGTGGCGCTGTTATCGAATCGTTTCAATTACAATTCATTGTTTCTTACATACATGGCATCTGAGAATGGGAACCAACTGAATTGCACTGCGTTTTTGCGAGTGGCAATAAATCATAAAACTAATAATACGGAAAACCCTTCAGGATGCAATATTTTATATAGTTTAAAGGCTTCATTAATGATCAACAAGCAGGTTTTTCTTTCCTTCTTTGAGACCCACCGAATATCGGCCCTTTCTCCTTGACGTATTTTTCCCCTATGTCATTGAATTCAGGGTTCCCGCTGTCGATCGCCATTGTCGCCAATGGCGAAAAAATAAAAAATTTGGCGACAACTTTTTGAATTTGGCGAAAGTAAGTGGCGACAACTTTTCAAAAATGGCGATTTTTCAAAATTCCACATTTTTTCTGCGTAATATTTACTTAAAATGACATAAGAGGCTCTGTTTACCAGCCGCTTTACGGCAGTCGCTGTGCAATGAATTTCCGTGATGTAAGCGACACTGCTGAAATCAATGGAGCGTGCTGATTGCCGGAAAGTGGCAGATTATGGTGATAATTGGGATTATTGGTGGTGTTGTTACAAGTTATCTTAATTGGTCGTCAGTTTTATTGCTTCAGAGATAAGACAACTGTGAAATGTACCGACTTTGCGCTGAAGTGTGAAGTGTTTGTCACAGTATAGGAAGCAGATTAAAGCCTGTTAGGTTGACAACAATGACAATCAAAAAGGTAAATATGGATTGTTTTTAGCATAATCGGTGTGTTTAAAGGCAATAATTAAACATTTTGCCCTGATTAGTGCTATATAAACATGAGATAATATTCTCTGTTTCACTCGTCAAAATGGCAAGTTCAGAGTGTATAACGCCTGTTAAAAAGCGAACGTTAGATTCAGATGATGTTGAGACTCCTTCAAAAATGTATAAAACTCTAAATTCACCAGCTAACAGAAATTTCAAAGACAGTTGGAAATCAGATTTCCCGTTCCTCAAATATGATTCCAACACAAAATCTATGCTGTGTGAACTCTGTATATCCTCAAAACTGAGCAATTCATTCACTACAGGATGCACTGTATTGAAAAAGGAGAACATTGTTAAGCATATGAAAACCAAAGGTGAGATTTACTGTAGAGTGAAGTACACAAATACTTAACTTATTTAACTGTGTTCTGTACAAGGCACTATGTAGTAGTTCATATAATATAACGCGTATTTATATTGTTTATATGCTATTATTGTTATTAGCAGAATTTTTAATGTCTTCATTTTCTACAATGCAAATTTGGCGACAACTTTGTGAATTTGGCGAAAGTAAGTGGCGACAACTTTTTGAATTTGGCGAAAGTGGCGACAACTTTTTGATTTTGGCGAAAGTAAGTGGCGACAACTTTTTAAAGCCCAGAGGGAACCCTGGAATTTTCCCCAAACGATCCATTTTCCCCCAAAATTGCCTATATATTAAACAATTAAAAACAACTACGTTTGTAAATATCGTAAGAGTGCAACAATAGTAACGATAGTTAAAATGGAGGGTATTGAAAGGTAAACATATTAAATATATTAATTCAAACTCAGTTAAATACTCCAATAACATAACAATAACACTTAAGTGTGTACGGTTATAGGTTTTTATATTTCCCCCAAACTGCCAATAACGCGCTTATATTTTGCCCTAAATCCGGTTTTTCTCACTATTTTTTCCCCATAAAAAAGAACGGCCCTTTTCCCCCTAAGTCGGAAAAAAACCCTGACAAGGAGATTGTCAATATTGATGTATATTCTAAAATAAATTAACATGCAAACCTGTGTCTCTGATGCAACTTGTGGAACGAAACTGAAACTTAGACACATTCAAGTCTCAAGTAACACGAGCAATTTCCTGTAAAAAGATGCTTTTCTGAGCTTAATTCAAGTACAAGAATAAGTTGAACAAGTTGTTTTCAGACAGGTTTTTTTGTAAGGCTCGGGGGAAGGGGCCCTAGCCTTCAAATATGGGGGAAAAATAGCGCGTGAAAACCAAATTTGGGGATAATTTTCGCGCGATGTTACTCATAGGGGAATGAAATTTCCAGGTACAAGTTTCATTTTGGGGGAAAACTGCATGAATTTAAAGCAAATTTCTGAGGGATGTAGCCTGTATAAGGTTACAGCTGTAGGATAAAAAAAGCCCTGTCAGAATTTAACTTATTGGTTTGACATCCTCTTGATAGCTTTTAAAGAATAAGATAAAATTCCCAATTGAGCTGAAAACGACGCTAATTTACCCAATTTGACCAGTACCGTTACCATTCCCAAAGTGGTGAGGAAAAACGTTGTATCCCAACAGCGTCAAATTTGGGGCCGAAATTCGGCCCCATTCCCAATCTCAAAAAGTATATATTTTTCCCAAATGACAGCCTAAAATTCCCAATTGAAGCTTTCAAAGCAAAAAAAAAAAAAAATATTTTTTTTATATATATATTTCAACTTTCAGTTCATCTCCCTATCCAGCTCTATGAGTTGAACCTTAGTAAATATAATATTGAAAACACTTTTATCATACATGCCATACGTCCCGATCTCGATTTTTTATTTCACCTTAACTTTAGTCATTAGTCAGTATAGTAATCACAATAACTCAAAACTATTTACTTTTTTCAAGATTTTAAATACAGCTGAAATGAAACATGTAACTTAAATCATAACACCAATAATTTATTAAATAAGACAAGAAAATAAATAAATAGACGTCTTTCATCTGAGTTCTCGCTAGAATTTCAGAACATGGAGTCCAGGACTCCTTCCTTAGGAAAATTACTCGTCCCAGTATATATCTTGCGTCAAAACCGAATGCTACCAGGGCCTGGTGACGACATATTTCAAGTTTTAAATCAATTGCTTAAGAAATGTTGACGAATTTCGCTCCACAAACTTATCACATTGTATAGACAGACCGACAAACCATCCGACAGCGTGACTCCTATATATCCCCTTACAAACTTCGTTTGCGGGGGTATAACTAGCTTGTCTTAATTTAAATACCTTGTTTAAGCCTTGACTTGTCTTCAGTTGTTTGTTTGTTGTTGTTTTTTTAATTATAGGCTAGTTTTTTTGTCGATTTAATAATTTTAGTGTGCAGAAAATAAAAACATTTATTTTAATACATTTATATCTACTGCCCACCTAATTTTTTACAAAACATAAAAAAATCAAGTCCATTGCTATTGGGAAAAAAATTAAATAAGTACTTACTGCTTGTTTTACGCGTGTGAGGTCCGTCATTCCACATAAGCGGTCTGCCATTTATTCTATGTCAATCTGAAAATAGGAATTACATGTATGGACTTCTACTAGACAACTCAAATATTCTATTTTGTCCCCACAGATCAATATTGCATTCACTTGTATTCACATTTTTTCCTTGATGAAAACACTGAATGGCGTCCTAAATTGTATTCCTATTATAGACTTTTATAATTATTGGTATTATTTGATGTATTTGACAATTTCAATTCGATATACCTGTATGTCAATATGATGAAATATGTGCACTGAATTAATTCATAAATTTCAAAATTAACCTAACCACTGTGTTTCACATTTGATACATTGTTGGCTTCAGTGAACAGGTTTAGTTTTGTTTGTTTAATTGGATTTTTCACTGTTTTCCACAGTATTTCAGTTATATCACCGCGGTCAGTTAACCAACTAACACTTTTCCTGGGTTAGCTGGTTTACCAGTACGTGTTCATCTGTATTCTCGCGGTACTTAACCTTAAGTATATATTTGGAGCCATAAGGTACAAATAAAATATTTCTTTCAAAAGTATGCTAACCATTGAACCTTTTTACGAACATTACGACTAGAAATTATGTTTATTAGTATTCTTCATTAAATTATTCTGTTTGTCGATGTATACCATGCCGCCATCTTGAAAAATTACTAAGTGCACATGCTTATGCCAGTAACTGACAACTGCCCTACTTGAATCAGAAGTAGGGGGAAATGGCCGTAGAAAGGATTTCATAACCAATCCCCACACAGTTATGTTGCCAGGCCGAAGGTCGACCATCGTAACTTACCATCGATAAGAAATAACTCCACTTCCATTTTGTTCACAAAACAGACAATGACGTCACTGAGCGGAAAAATGTTCGCGCATGCGCATTGGATTTTAAGTGTGTCGCTTCATAGGAAAAAAAGCGACAAAAAAAGAAAACGACACACTGGTGAAAAAAATAACCCGAGGTTAACGACGAATGGGGATACCCTATTTTTTCAATTTTATTTTGTGTTTCATGCAAAATTATGAAGAATAAAGGGTATTTATACTTTTGACAAGTGAGGACGTCCTCACTCTGCCACTGAGACCCCACTCGTTGCTGTGCATACCCATTGACGGCCTCAGTGTCCCGTACGTGCAACCACACACACACACACACACACACACACACACACACACACACACACACACACACACACACACACACACACACGCACACACACACACACACACACACACACACACACACACACACACACACACACACACACACACACACACAATCGAATCAAAACTAACATCAAGTCATAATACAGGACGGTGAGCTAGAAGAGATCGGAGAAATGCCAATTTGAGCTCTTCTGAATGGTTATAGTTATAGTTTATGGATATGCCCATGCCATTTACTAGTAGTTGTTAAGAGGAAGTTATCTAGTTCTGATGCAACTAGGATTTTATTAATATTGTATTATCTTTTTGTATTTGAATGCAATTTATTTCAAAGCATATTTCATACTTGTATTGACATTATAATGCGGTCCGACTTAAAAGTCTAGGTTGATAAAGCCTATGTTTTAAGAAACTGCAGCCATAATCCAGAGATCGTTTGCCTCTGTTTCAGAGCTTTGTGTTCCCAGGATGGGACCTGCTTGAATGGGTGCATATCTGGTAACGGTAACTATGGCAGCGACTGGAGTAAGACGTGTGACAACTGCCTCGGGAGGAACTGTAGCGGCAATACTGGGGCCTGCAACAACGGCTGCGTCCCTGGATACTATGGCAGCGTGAGTAACCAGGTCTGTCCAGCAGAATGCAAGGAGTGCGACATTTCAGGTAACTAACGATTTCGCTGACATTGAAGTTTGCAATTAGAAAATGGTTATGCAGGAAATATCGAAAATACGTTTGATTATAATTGGCTGAAACTCTTTGGGGAAATTACACTAGTATTTGCTTGTATATTTATATACGATCCAACTTAGTGGTGCATGTATTATATACAGCTTATCTTTAATGATACAAATACTATTCCATGGAATCCGGTAAAGTAACATTTTCATTAAATTAAAATCAAAATCTTTTACACCTGTGTATTTATGTTGGTTGGACATTATAGGCAGATGCACAAAGTGTAAAGATTTCCTCTTTGGTTTTCCTGGCTGTACATCTGTCTGCAGTGAGAACTGTGTTGTCCTGTCTTCCGGTCGCGTCTGCCACGAGAATACGGGGACATGTCTCGGTGATTGCAAAACAGGCTTCTTTGACACAAGCTGCCAGTCGGTATGTAGTTCGCAGTGCAGTACCGGAACTTGCGCTCGCGCTGATGGAACATGCTCACAATGCAAACCAGGATACAGGGGAGCTAACTGCAATCAAACCTGCTCTGAGAACTGCAAACCTGGAAGTAGCGGTCGCACCTGTGGACAGATGAGCGGCTACTGTGATAATGGTTGCACTACTGGTTACTTTGGAAACGACTGTGTGCTGAAGTGCCCGAAAAAATGCCTTAACAAAGAATGTAACTCGAACGGGGTTTGCGCCGACTGCGAGGAGGGCTATTATGGCGCCTCTTGCAGCAACGAGTGCAGCGGTTGTTTCGAACGTCAATGCAGCTCCTTTAACGGTGACTGCGAGAACGAATGCGTGAACGGAAATACGGGACAAAGTGCGTGTCGACATGTCTGGAGACATGCAATATCGGATCATGTGACCAGAAGACAGGAACATGTGAAGGTCAGTAAAATAATTATTGGGCTGTGTGTTAAACTATTGTATATGATAGATATGTTAAGCAGATACAATAGTTTCACACTCAGCCCTCCATAGGATATATGGCTATTTTATGTATTCGAATAAAGATAACAGTTCCATTCACATAGAAGATGATATAATATGTCCATTGACAATTAAACCAGACCAATGTTGAATAATATGTAATGTTTATGTCTTTGTATTGTATGTGCCCTTGACTATAGACCTGTCTTTATACATAACAAAACAAGCATTATTTCTGTTAGTCTGGTGCATTGAATATTTATTTAATATGTTTTCCGTTAATTGCACAATTCCATCTGAAATGCATAACATTATTAACACATTTGTATAAGACTTTGTGGAATGATATTGTGAGCTGCTTTTATGTTGAAAACAAAACACATTGTGTCAATAGTTTGTTTATTTTTGATAAAAAAGATAAAATTTACAAAATTGTACAAGATACTTAATAATAATAATAGATCTAGTTCATAGAGTATTGAATTCGCATTATTATAAAAAATTTATTAATGATATATATTTTATACTTTTGTCTGGAAATGAGGTAACGTATAAATTAGTCAAAAAATTGATTCACGATTCGATTTGAAAAACCTTTTTATTGGCGTTTTGATAGAATGCCATATCACGCCTAATTACGAGTCACCGTGAAATTAACAATCACTCCATATGTAGTAGGGTCCTGCTTAGCACACCGAGTTGTTCACTTCACACATAAGTGTCGGGTTAGTTGTTCATTATCGTAGAATTGATCTTACGACGTGATTTGATTGACAATGTGTTTACCCATATAGAAAACTAAGACTTAATTGTTTAACGACCAGGTTTTGTAAAAACAATTCTATACTGTCAACGGTGTTTGTCCTAATTGACCAAAGAAGACGTGGTTATAAATCCCATAACGTATAAAATATACAACCTGTAAGTAGAAACCCAATGTGTTTTACATGCATCAATGACTTAAACATAAGATTTAAATAACACACATGCAATTCGTGCCAAGGGTCTTTGTTAACTAGCAAACAAAGAAATGCAAGAACAAAATAGAATATAAATGTGTATTTTGTTCAGAACCCATTAGTTATTGTAAATAAAAAAAACATGATGGAATAACAAAATAGAAAAACAATGATGACAACTAAACATTTAAGGGTAACATGTGCAATTTTTTTCTGGCCAGGGCCTTTCATTTCATCATCATGTTACCGTTACATAATATTCATATGTATAAGTATGGTAAATAAACAAAGCTATCGTACATTAATATAGATATAATGTATGTAACTCATGAGCTATTGGCAACAGTACTAACCTTCATGCTTGATTCCATACTGCAAATGAAGATAATGAATAGGAATTGAACGTCGTTACTGAAAATTTCAATTCGAAATTTACGAACACTATTGTTGGAATAGCAATTGGTACAGAATGGAAAGCACCCTCTATAAATACAAAAACAATCTGTGGTAATAATCTCTGATTATAGCATTGCAATTAGGCTGTGGGGTATATCCGTTGCAATGGTAAATAAAAATCCAATTGTTCATTGGCTTTATATTCTTTGACTCACCAATTGCATGACATTAATTTGGTGATATGACGTCGTCACCATGAAATGACGTCACGTCCTTAAATAACTTTGAGGATTTACCAAATTACTTTAGTAAAACAAGAAGGGTTTTATTTCTTTTAAAAGCATATAAAAATCATCTAACACTCGTTGTCATTTTATACCATATTTTATTAAACTCGTCCATGAAATTCGTTCGTAAGGCTTGCTTACTTACACAATTCTTAAAATCGTTTAATAAAATAAATTATGAAATGATTACTCCTGTCAGATCCTATATATAGATGATATATTTCAATATTGCCTATGTATGTCGACAAATTGAGGTTAAAGACAATCATAATTTCAAATTTCGGCATACAACACGTACGTTGCGACTTCAAGGTAGAACATTTTGTTTTTAAAATGGAAATATGGTTTTTTAAATTTATCGTTTAATATCTAGAAACTTTTCAGACGTGCCTAAAACTTATTATCAAAGCAGTCTGAGGCCTCAAAGGGAGCACAGCACATCGTCAGTTGCGGATACGGTAGGAAAGGCCGTTGGTGGATTTGCAGCCGGTGTTCTATTGTCATCAGTATTCTCCTTATTAAACGGCGTAACATGATACAATGTCATCGACGAATTGAAGTCCGTACGTAACGTATTAATTTGCGTTCTTAATTTATGCGTCTTATAATTTTATTTGATATATGGGATAAACCCTAACCACATTACTTGTGTATTTTGATGAACATAAATTGTACATGCACTAATATAGATACGAGCCGTTCATAACAAGTACAGCAATCCATGTAGTGTTGTATTCATGAAGCTTTTAAGATAACATGATGCGCATTCATATAAAAATGAAGTAAATTGATCAGATTTCTGTTTTAATTTTACTCTACATTTTACATCAACGTATCACCTCAAAATCAATGATTTTTCGTACAGTTATGGGACTTTTGATTGCTGAAATTAATATACAAAGCACAATTATCCTGTGGCATTCCCATTGCTTGGCAAAGCACTTTGGTGAGCATCGATCAGTTCACCGACATTATTGTTTTTACTATTTCCATTTTCCGTTGATCAATGTTCTTTCAGATTGGAACCAGGAATTACAGCATCAAAGGTTCTTTTTGATATTGTTTTGTATTAACAACATCAATAATTGGTAAACAAATAAAATATTCGACTAAAGCAAATTAAATAAATTACCAAAAATAATTAATTAAAGAATTACCTTTTAATTTAACAGTACATATAATACTTAATTGTGTATATCCACTATACAAATGTTGTCATGCATGTAACGTTTTTAATATAAGCGCCTAGGTAATATTCAAAGTCCGGGCTTGAGTCTAGTTTAGCGGACCACGGATGTTTACGTTATTTGCTCATATATAACAGTTGCTATTCTTGACTTGTTGAAATGTAGATGACCGCCATTTAGTATTCAATTTGTAGTGTTTATATTAACCTTAAAGTTTTCTTACAGTTGGATCTTGAACACTTGGTGTTTATTGAAGCTTAAAACGCTGGTTTTGATATTTCTATTTATGTTTATCCTATTTTTGTTTATGAAAAATTATATTTTTTGAAGCTTTTATAGTTTAGAGGTATAAAACCTTTGTTATAGTTTGGGGTTATTTTTGCATTTTTCGCCCAGTTTTTTTTAAATCGCCACGCATCCGCGCGGCTCTCTTAGCGCACTTGCTCCCTAGTAACGTAGAACATACATAGTATTTCCGGTATCCGCTAAAGTAGATGTGTTCCAATGTCCAATTGGCCATTATTCACGAAATAAGTTAAAGGTAGTGCGTTCTCTGTAAAAGTTTTGTTGATGACATTGAAGCAAACTGAAACCAAAGGTGGATGAGAATGACAAATCACCAAAAGCAAAATATTTGCTTGTCATTATACCATAGAGAGTTTAGCGTGCTTAATTAAAAAATACGTGGCTGAAATAACCTTCATTTTTACAAATGTATGACATTCATACGCACAATGATGCCCCGACAAATGGTTACAAAATAATAAGATAAACGTTAGAGAAAATAGTGAAAATAGAAAGAGAAAGTGTAATGTTATGTTGTTTCAATGCACACCAGTTATGTTTCAAAGCACACCAGTTATGTTTCAAAGCACACCAGTTATGTTTCAAAGCACACCAGTTATGTTTCATAGCAAACCAGTTATGCCTGGGCTTAACATTGAGCAACATTGAACCACTAGTTATATTTATGTATCTAAAATTTCAAATGAAATCTCTTTAATTCCATTGTTTTCATAATTTGTAGTTTACCTATTCTTAGTAAGAACTATATTTTTACACCAACGATTACTACGCAAAAGTATACACAAATTTTAACTCGTATAAGGATTAAATACCCAGCAATATCCCTGGTTTTAGTTTATTTCTAATAAATTCAACCTTACAGGACTGGTGTGACACAGGGTGTTGAGTTTGGTCAGGTTGTTAACATTACTTCCGAAGAGAACAGCGGGACTATGAAACATTAGATATGTACTCGAAAGACAGTCCACATTCTGTATTTATTAAGTTTCTCTCCCGATGATGCCGATGGAGTTTTACGTATTTGCTGTATAATTCATAATACATTGCTCAAATAGATTGTTTATATTTACTGATATTTTATTTTTATTTTACAGACGCAAACAGAAGGTATGTACAAGAAGAATTTGAATTGTTTTAAACGAGTCCGAATGTCAGTATTTTTTGTTCAATTTTGAATTGTGTACACAATCGTCCTCAGTTAAGTATAAACAATACATTAATAGTATAAATACAAATCATGTGCGAATACCAATAAGATGTCAAAATAGGTTCAGCTTAGTGGTATACTTAACCCCTTTTAATTTCTAGTTATGCGATTTTGCTTGTTATTGTTATCGTTCTTTGGTTAATATCGTCTACCCCAACACACGTTAGGAATCAACTTATGTACGACTCTCTGAACGCCGCTTCGCCCATCCCGCAAATGGACAACACACCCCACCTTTCAGGTAAAAAACCATTATACATTCAATACACACTATTTCCTTATTTAAACAGTATATTACAACTTAAAGCAGTTTGACAATTTTCAGATACATTGCAGTTTTTTTTTATGTGTGTCATCTAACATTAAACTAACATATTTGTTCATGATTCCAGTACGTTTCGTGAAAGTTGAAAACTTTAGTTAAACCTACACTAATGCATCGAACTGTTGTTGATTTTATATTCATACAATCGTATTGGTCGCAAAACAAATCAAACAAAATAATTAACCCTACTTCCTTATTGTACATTGTATTAAATCAGCTGCAAATAAATCAAATTGTTTATTTGCAGGATCAAACACGTATACTTATACTACTATTGAAAGAAATCAACAGGAATGAAGAAAGAGCAGCACTGGACCTAATATTTAAACGACTTGTACGGTCACTACCACTCCTACAGTTATACACTGGACCTAATAGTTAAACTACTTCTACGGTCACTACCACTCCTACAGTTATACACTCAACCTAATAGTTACACTACTTCTACGGTCACTACCACTCCTACAGTTATACACTGGACCTAATAGTTAAGCTACTTCTACGGTCACTACCACTCCTACAGTTATACACTGGACCTAATAGTGTAACTACTTCTACGGTCACTACCTCTCCTACAGTTATACACTGGACATAATAGTTAAACTAATTCTACGGTCACTACCACTCCTACAGTTATACACTGGACCTAATAGTGAAACTACTTCTACGGTAACTACAACTACTACAGTTATACACTGGACATAATAGTTAAACTAATTCTACGGGCACTACCTCTCCTACAGTTATACACTGGACCTAATAGTTTAACAACTTCTACGGTCACTACCACTCCTACAGTTATACACTGGACCTAATAGTAAAACTACTTATACGGTCACTACCACTCCTACAGTTATACACTGGACCTAATAGTGAAACTACTTCTACGGTCAATACCACTCCTACAGTTATAAATAAATGTGCAACAACTTAATCAATTAATATTTTGATCATAAATACAGTTAATGATGTCAACGGGTTAGCTAAAATAATGCACAAAACATAAAAGTGTCATATTCAGTCTTAACATCAGTAATAGGAGTTTAACCATCTGCATGATTCAGCCGTTATGTCGGTTATTGTTTTTATTTGATGCATTTTCGTTTTATAAATCCATGTATGTATCTTAACATGAATATTTGGAATGACTGTTTGAAAGTGGCGGCCACAGTTATGATCATTTGTTCTTTAATTTATGTGTGTTTTGTGTTATGTGTTATTGTCTGTATCGTATTGGCAATCGGTCACTTGCCTTACATTGAGAACCACAGGATATCAATAAGGGTTTTTCTCCTGCTTATGCGTCTAGAGTTTCATATATATCAAAAACAGTTCTCATATTTTATTAGATGACCAATAGGTGTATTAATCGATTGTAAAAAGAAATTACAATTTGAACATTACTGTTTAATAAATATTCGTTTAATTTAGTATGAAATTGTAGTTTATGTTTATGTGACATAGAAAACGCATTGAAATGGGTCGAAATCGTCCAACATTGTATGTCTTACCAAGAAAAACTATCTATCATAATTATAAGCAACCCTGTTTGAAGCATCACCTGGCGCGATTTCATAAGTTGTTCGTAAATTGTATGTTGTGACGTCATACATTCCAAAAGTATCGTTCATTGATATTGTTTTTATAATATTTGCAGTATCTCGTATAAATAAAAGCAAATCCGAAGAGATGTTATTTTTTAAACAACAAGACAGGAGCAGAGATAACCGGACAGTGGGAAACAACAATATGTGTCAGCAACACATACATTCATCGGACGAAAATCATTATTCACACAGTTTCAGTAATATATTTTACTATGCATAATCAACATATCTTAACGTTCAATTTAACTTCTTTCTACGGCCACTTTAGTGATTTTCGACAACAATTTACAACATGCAACACTTATAACACTGCATGTCCTACAGCGTAACATACCACATATGCTTGCAACAGAGCAAACTGCGAGTCATCTTTTAAGAATTTTGAATACATGTATATACACAAGCATGTAACAGACGTGTGCCAACTGTTACTTTACACAATGTCATCGTATCTAATGCTTCAATATTGATTCTGTAAGACAAAATATCAAATTGTATTGTCAACCTACTGTCCTGTAAGTTTAACAAAAAACGATAATAGTTGCATAAACATGTAAATATCATTCTTTAAGCAAAACGATACGTAGCGCAATTTG
The DNA here is from genome assembly GCA_027627225.1 of Congeria kusceri. Lineage (NCBI taxonomy): Eukaryota > Metazoa > Mollusca > Bivalvia > Myida > Dreissenidae > Congeria > Congeria kusceri. The sequence continues at coordinate 171,822 of JAPFQT010000226.1, read as the reverse complement.
AACGAGTTGAAATTGTGGCTGTTGCTTTTGAATACAGAAAAAAACTAATCTGTCAACAGTTCGTTAAAACGTTTTTCTTTTATATATCTTTATCGTTATTTAGGGAACTAAACATGAAACAATGATTTAACATGTTGCCTCACATGTATTGCAAACGAAAAATATCGCATTGCTCTTTGTAAACTCAGAGTATCATTTCATCGTCTAACGGTAGAATCAAGCCGCTGGCATACACCTACTGCTATTCCATATGAGCATATAAATTGTATACACTGTAAACATTGTTAAAATATTGATATAAACAAAGCGAAACTCCTTTTGCGACAGCAGTAAAGAACTCTTATTAGCAGCCCGAGGTCTTTTATTTATGGCAAGTGGCCAATTGCCAAAAACAATACACAGGACAATGGCGAATACCATTTTTTCTTATAATGCACTTTATTAACCGCATGCTGATCGCCCGTTCACAAGTTGTGTTTGTATAATAATTAACCGATCAGAAGAATACTCAATAAAAATATTTAAACGTTGTCGCTTTAGCAAAATATATTGATTTTATCTTAAACCACAAAAAACAAATCAAATTAGTGAAGAACACTTTTACATGTAAAGTTGTTGTAATATCCTTGATATTTTATACCTTAATATAATAAATGGTTTGTAAATTTGTAGCTTTATTATTAAAAGGTTGTAGTTGTAAACACATTTGTGCATCCTTTCTACCAATCCTATATCGGACCTACGTCTGCTGTTGGGATACAATTAACATTTTCAAAACAGACACGGTATATACCCATGTTATCGAAAAATACACAATATTAATTATAAACGTGCTTGATTCACCTCTGCGCTGAAATGGACACGTGATTCGATAACGGCGCCTTAGTGCGATACTACTTATCACAATGGCAACATCGGCTACTAATCCACCAAATGTACCTCATATGGTTGCCGCAAGTGACGTGCGATCGTCATTTGCATGTAAATTGTTTGGATGCATTGTGGGAGGAAAACAATTAAAGGAACATTGGCGAATACCCACTTTTATTGTGTTTATTTTTAAATAAAATGTATCTTGAACTTCAAACAGTACTTCCTTTAAATCTGTGTTCTCGTACAGGCATGTATAGATATTAAACTGAGATAAAAATATGTTGTTCTTTTTTTTAAACTAAAGATGTATCATTAAATCTTTACGGTCGCTGATTAAACATACTCTGAACTCTGCAGTTGGGGCCCATAGGGTTTGTTTAACAGTCCGCACATCAATCAGTAACGTCTAACGTGTCGTCTAGACATGTTTTTATGCAGACAACGTCGCTGCTAAAGTAAGAAAGAACTAACTGGTGACACCTGTGATGTATGATGACCCATGGTCGTAAACAGATCTTGCATCGTGTACATTAAGATAAGTCAGATTGGAGTAACATTTTGATGATTTTAGACACATTAGTTGTATAGTTTTATTCTTGATACGCTTATGTAAAAAAACATGAGTTGAAACCTCAGATAATATAAAAATAGAATCAAAGCATACCTCGGATACAGACACGTGTTGGTGCAATTTAGGTCCTGAAATCCATCTTTACATATGGAAACGAACATACCATCACTCTGCAATTTAATCATATGCAACATTAAAGTGTGTATGTACGAACATTCATATCAATCATTTTCAAAATAAACAAATGAAAGTTACAATATCACTAAGAAGCAGACATATATGCTTATGTAAAAACCAAAACAACTGTCGAGTCAATGTATACATTGCATACATGCATTGGAGTTTTTAGCTTTACAGTGATAAAACATGAGCTAATTATGTGGTTTTCAACAATTGTTCTTAATAAATTTTCTTCTGTTCGAACTCGAAGTAAAATCGGTATTAAGTGTATTGGGTTGGTTTAATTTGTGTCAATATGTCAGTTTTAAGATCATACAAACACACTTAATGTCATCTCGTTTTAAAAAGAACTATATATCAGTAAAATATACAAATACGTCATCTAATTGTAATAGAATACCAATTAAATTGTTTGGGGAAGCAAGTTTAAAGTTTGATATATCATATATCATTAGGTACGCTGTTCAGTTATTCCGATAATTTTGCTATTAGGTTATGATATAAAATGTTGTCTCACGTCCATGTAAAAGAAAATAATAAGTATGATAGTACTGATTACAAACACAATCATGAGATTAATCAGCTTAATTACGCTTACGTATAATAATGAAAAGCAAATTTGTATAAAAAAGAAAATGACAATCGCCATATAATAATAACAATTTAAGACTACAGTGTAATTAAAAACACCGTAATAAAACATAAACATATTATATAAGATGCCATAGTCATTAAAACAGGTGTGACCTATTTTGTTGAAAACTTATAGTGGCAAAGCGGAACATAATATAATGCAAATGAAGTATATGATTTAATTTGTTTTACAATAGCGGTTTGTATTACGCAATGTTTTCAATGGTTCGCTTACCCTAAGTGACACGAGAGAGCTCATAATACTTAAACGCCTTTTAGATGAGCCATACCTGGTAGCAGTTGTCATTTTAGCACAGCATACAGACCTGGTCGCAGTTGTCACCAACGAAACGCCTTGTGCATAACTTGCAGTGTCTTGTGTCCCGGTAACTTGTGCCGTCCCCGTAGTTAACAGGACAGGGTTTGTCACACAGCTCTCCACCACATGGTATTTTGCGAGCAAGCTGGGGAAATAGATGAGAAGCAATTTAACATAGCCTGCATATAAAGTTTGCAGATTTTTAACTAAATACTCCGTAACTTGCACTTTACTTACACGTACACACATATTTCACACAATCAGTATTTAAACTGTTTTATTATTGTAGACACAAAGCAAGCCCAATTGCCACATAAACGACCATTTGTGTTCATTGTAAGCAAAATAAGAAAACAAAACACCTATCCACTAGCAGAAGACTGACGCTAGGAATATTAAACGCTTAGGGCAAAAATACAGATAACTCAATATTCGCTTTTAACCATTTCTTTCCGTTCAAAAGTGTGCTAGGAAATTAATAGGAATAAACCATGGCTGCACTGAATTCTGATACGAACAATTATGTATGAACGTTCAGTCCTTTTTTTCATTTATGATTATTTTGTAACCCTGAACTAAACGTAATTATTAATGCAGTTTATGAATATAATTTATCTGTGTATAGTGAGGCATATTTATTACTATAATGTGTGTTTATTATGTTTACAGCATAATTTGTAATTTATTTTCCGTTATGTTAACAGCAAAACATTAATGCGCTTATTTGGATTGAACCGAAAACGATCTGGGACAAAACCTAACCAATTACAGATATTCAACTAATGGATATTATGACGTTTCGGTACTTGGAAGTGATTGGCATTCCAATGAATGTTTGCTCAACTGTTTAGGGTTCGACACATGTGCCACTGACTTTTGGTTTTCGTTTCTTGTTGCTGCCCAAGTCACCTACCATATATATTATTTATTATACCACGTTTTGCAAATATTATTTATACAATTAAAAAAATAAAATAAACAAATTAAATGGCAAGCAATTCGCAATTAACAGTACAACACACTATGCCAATGAGACAGGGTGTTGGCGTCTACTTGCGTCGATACATAATAACGCATAACAATAATAGTTCTTGATAAAAGTATCAACAATTTAAGATTTTTAAACAATGTTAACCAATAACGAAAAAATGAAGCGATAAATTGCTACTTATCGGAACATGGAACATGCCATGTTTCATTTACGTTATTGTATCTATCAGCACACAAGAAGAAGACTGCAGTCGACATAACGAACACTTTTCAACTGTTTGACAGTTTGCTAAAGGTATGTTATGTGAATATTCAACAACGGAACACATTTATAAGTAAAAAAACCAGTGGATTTATGATAAAGTGAGTGGTTAATAAAATTGTCCATCAGTGTATAATGCGTTCAAAATTGAGATGTTGACGCTTGCTCTGAAAAACTATCCCCCATGTGTAGTCAGCAATTGGATAGCGTCCTGGTAATATCATCTTGAGAGCACAAATAACAGTCAAATTTTAATAATTTGTCCTTTTATTTGCCTTATGTAATAAAGCCATAGGGGCATACTGAGTATATGTAAAAACATGTCAATCAATTATGTTTTTAGTTTACATATGCTGTTTTGTTCATGTTATTGTGAGTTATTTTTAAATGGTGACACAATGTCTTTTATTTGTTCAGGTTCAGAGCAAGTGAAAACAAAACGTTGACACACATGTCTGAACGTTGTTGCAACAGACTGAGAGTAATAATTTCTAGTGTATTCGTTATAACATGCGGTTTATTCATGATCTTGCAATTGTTTAGATTAAATATACTTGTTTATCTGGAATTCCAATACACATTTTTCTCTAATGTTGTGTTCACTTGTATCTAATGTACCAACGTTCCAAAAGTTTACCGAATAAAAATGTAACGCTAAGTAATGTGTACACAATTATACTTCGTTGGCATTTCCAATAAAAATCAAATCAATGAACAATATCTGGTTGAATTGACATGGTTATTCTTTCTATTACTTCTACCGCTAATAGTACTATTACTAGTAACTACTACTGCAACAACTGCTGATACTACCTCTGTAAATAAGTGCTTCTGATGTTGTTTCTTTGAATTAATTCGTTATTCGATTATTATATACTTTATAACGCGGTGCACAAGGTTGTGTATAAACTGTCGGGGGTTTGGCTGATATTTAAAAAAAATTCACTATTTTAACGAGTTACATCTTTACGATTTGCAATTCAAATATGCATCACTGTCTTCGTCGGGCGAACTACCGGTGTTGTTCTAAGACTGTTTGATAAAAGCAATTTATAAACTGCACCGCCACTTATGATCATCTGTTGCATACAGATTAATATTCCAGGAAAAAAAGAAACACACACATTGATACCAATCTAAACACAGAATGTGTTTTTATTGAACGGTTTAAAATGACGACGATGATGAAGATGATGATGATGATGATGATGATGGTGATGATGATGGTGATGATGGTGATGATGATGATGATAATTATCAGGATCGTGAAAATGATCATGATCATGATGATGCCTTATTATAAGCAATATTATTTTAGTACTACTAAAATTACTACTACTATACTACTACTACTACTACTACTACTACTAATATTACTACTACTACTACTACTAATAATAATTATAATAACAATAATAATTATAATTATAATTATAATAATATTAATAAACAATAATAATAACATGTATTATTATTACTACTACTACTACTACTACTACTACTACTACTACTACTACTACTACTACTACTACTAATAATAATAATCATAATAATAATAATAATAATAATAATAATAATAATAATAATAATAATGTATTAGTATTACTATTATTTTAGTATTATTATAAGTATTATCAATATTATTATTTCTTAAATATTTGTATAATACTACTACTACTTCTACTACTACTACTACTACTAATAATAATAATAATAATAATAATATTAATACTGATAATACTAATACTACTACTACTACTACTAATAATAATAACAATTGTTGTTGTTTTTGTTTATGTTATTATGTTTGTGACGATACTATTGTTCGAATTGGTTATTTTTTTTATATACATTTGCGAATACTAAGATGTAATTGTTAATAATGATTGCATTTATATATGCATTTTGCTCATAATCATAATCATTTTAGATATAATAGACAGGGACATATTTACATTAAATAATAATTTCCTTTTTTATTTGAGCTACATTTAATCCTGAGATAAAGCACTCATAGGGCGGAGTTAATCTTCCGCTGATAAGTATTCAATTCGGACTACATGATCAGAAGGCGGTGTTATCTTCCATCTTGCAGAAGGCGGTGTTATCTTGCACACCGCGAATTGTCAGTGGTTTTACAGCGTACTTTCTGGCAGTTTGGGGGAGTATAAAATGGTCACATATTCATGGGAATCACACAGTCCAAATGAAACGTTCGTGAAAGACGTCACGTTGACTTTCTAAATATGTTTTGTTAATATGTATTGTTTAATATAATAATTTGTGCATGGAATAAATTTTATATGATAATAAATATTAATTGTAAGACATTGAGAGTGATAATGTATAAAGATAAAGAATATAAATGCAGTGTATATGCAAACAGCTATCGAACCGAGTATTATATAGCAATGTATATTTTGCAATGGTAAAAAACGATAGCATTTCTTAATGCAAAGGAAATATATGATTTCTTTAAAAACTATTATTCCATTAAAAAAAAAAGCTATTGCTTTTTGGATATGAATGTGTATACAATGCTACAAATAATATTAAAATGTGATATATAACTTTTGTGCAGTATTATCAATTATATACTAGAATTAAAATACAGAAGTATTTGCAGCAATCGTCATAAAATAAATTATTTAAAGATGATGTATGTTAATATAACTATATAATAAAGTATTACATTGCCAAGGATACAATAATAATAAATTATAGTCAATAGAATTAAAATAACAACATGTCCCATTATTAGTGCAAACGATATTACATAAATTATCATACAAGCGTAGACATCAATGTTAAATTGATACGAATGTTTCTAAATATAAACTGTAGTGGTAAATAGCAAACGATAATATAAAAAGTAATAACATCGTAACATTATCTGATATAATTGAAAACATGTTTCTGACCATAAACATAATATATGAAAACTATTTTGTTTATAATATTGTTTCATCTGGATTGCAGAAACTCTTGAAGTAAGCTGACGGGTGGTCATACAGTGGGGCCGATGTAATGGTCAATTCGGATCAAGCACCTTTTAGGGACACACCTGTAAGCCCAGCAAAAAAGAAAATGAAGATTGCTTCGTTACTTGGCCCAGTACACATGGCTCACCCTCCAACTAACATGGCTGCCAACGTATTCCCGCCTCGCACGGAGGATATTGAGGATGTGCAGCTCAAACAAAGGCTTAATTAAATTCCTTGTTGGTGTCAACAACCACTACTCCAGAGAAGTTGACACCTGTTGAGCTAGCCTTTGTCCACTACTTTGTTGAAGGGAATAGGCGCGGAGAACATTCTGGTAAGCATAAAAATGTTCAACTTTATGCAGATTAATTAATTTTGCCGGTTCATATTATTACAAATTAAAAACTCAGGTATTTACTGAAATGAAAATCATTGCAAAATAATATTTCTGAACGATAGTAAGTCATACATATAATGGCCAATGCACAGAAAGTTGTAAAAATGCAAATACTGCTTGCAATTGAGTTTGAAACTGTAAATCGTTGAAAGTAATATATAACGGTTTTAATTATTTCTGTACGTGTCAATATTTTTCAGCCCAGTCAGCTGTCATCGTAGAACTGTACAGCGTGGGGGTCAAGTTTGGCCTGTGGAGAGACGGCTAGGCTCCAGAAGGCATCAAGAGAACACTATCTGAAATTGCGGAATATTCACAAGAAGAAGCTCCAAGACAAAGCCACCCAGGAGTTTGTTAACAAAATGTCTGGACAATAATTGTGTGCGCATTTCTGTGCATTAAAGGAAATGTTTAGTGAGTTCATAGCACTATTAATAGTGTTACAATTATAATTCTGAATCTGTTTTCCAAGTTAATTATTATTGCTTGACCTTGATGCCAGTTTTACCTTGTTTATGTGGTGAGTAGTAAATATGTTCGTAACATATACTGCGTATTAGGCTTTGTTGGTGTGTTTTAACCAATTTATAATCGAACCGTTTTGTGCGTGAGAGTGACTGGACACTCTTTTATTCCGTGACTGGATTGAACTGTTTCTTGTGTCTTGATAAATTGTTATTTTCCCAGCTAGGGATTGTTCCTATGTGGCGTTTGCTAAGCATTAATGCCTAACAATGTAGAAATATATTAAGCGTTCATATTCAAACAAGGCTAGATATTTTTAAATACTTCTGTTTGTTAAATGTTTTGTTTGGCAATATGCAAGTGCAATTTAATGATGAAACGCGCGTTTTCTACGGCCACTATTTAAAAAATGAAGCTTAAGTAGATTAATTATGCATTTTTTATACCTGTGACAACTTCAATAAATAATCAATTATACGAATATATTTTGCTCCAAATGACAAATTGTGTTAGAAGATCCCATATACATGCGTCACTGGCCTTGTTCCTTAAATATTGGATTTTGAATAACGACCTGTGGAAGCCCATTTTTCAGTTTGGAGTTTATCAAAGTTGAAGTATATAGAACAGCTTATTTCAAACAAGGTTATGATTTTTTCAACTGATATGTTTGGCCATATGTATATGTATTTTTATAGCAAAAACGCTTTACCCACACTGCAAAGATAATGAATTTTACTGAACATTAAACTAGGTCAAATGAGTATTAATAATGCTTTCTGACATGTCATTTCGTATCAAATGCATATTTTCTTCCAAACAACAGTTTTTCTTAAAATTTCGCATATGCATTCAGCAGTAATACTTATAACAATACAAAAATTAAAAAAATGGGTCACCGAAATCGTTTTGAAAATATTGGACTTTCAACAGGGTACCTGTATTGTCTTTTTCCTGTTTCGTTTTAACACTGTTTACTCACTTTCATTCACTGTATGAGAGATGGGCGTGTGACGTCACTACAGGCGCTGTGCATTGTACGCGTTTTACCGGTGCCATACGCAAACGCCTGGGGCTAGCTCCTTGTTACTTGGCACGTTTGTACTGCTCATCGAGGCGTCCCGTTTGGCACCGGTCTCGGCGATAAGAATTCATAAACGACCTAAATATTTAGGGTCAAAGGTGACGTTTGTACAGCCCGTTGGGGCAACCAGTTTGTCACCGGTCTCGGCGATAAGAATTCATAAACGACCTTAATTAACAGGGTAAAACGTGACGCGTTTACGTCATTTTCGACGTCACCGCGCGTCAACGACGTCGGCTGGCGTGGACGCGACGGTGCGGTTTTGCAGGGTTTCATAGTCCCAACAAACGTGCCGAATTTCATCAAGCTGACTGTTATACTTGTCCGAATGTCACGCAAATACGATTCCCTGTATGATAAATGGGCGTTTGACGTCACTACGGACGCTATGCATTGCACACCTTTTTACCGGTGCCATACGCAAGCGGCTGGGGCTAGCCCCTTGTTACTTGGCACGTTTGTACTGCCGATCGGGGCGCCCCGTTTGGCAATGGTCTCGGCGATAAGAATTTACAAACGACCTAAATATACTGGGTCAAAGTTGACGCCTTTACGACGTCGCCGCGCATCAACGCCAGCGCCTTGTAACTTGGCACGTTTGTACAGCCCGTTGGGGTGCCCCGTTTGGCACCGGTCTCGGCGATAAGAATTCATAAACGACCTATTGGGATGTCGAACACGACGTGTCGTCGTGCTCGGTGGATGGCGCGGGCCAGTCCTGCCTATCGGGGAGCTCGACGAGAGGCCTGCTGGCCGCCGTGGTCTGCTGAGAGCGCGGCTGGCAGCGGGGGCTGACAGAATGGCGGGGTTTTTAGTTCCGCTGAAGAGATAATCGTTCCTATATATAAGGGACAGTATGCGAGCGAGGCGGTCTCGCGGGGACAGTCCCGAAGGCTCGCAGGCAGGCAGTCGGCCTGCCTAGCGGGGAGCTTGACGACAGGGCCCGAGAGCAGGGTAGGCAGGCAGCCGGCCGTCGTCTTGGAAGCCTTGCTGGGTAAGCGCGGTCCCGCTCGAGGGTAGCTCGGCGACAGTATGCGAGCGAGGCGGTCTCGCGGGGACAGTCCCGAAGGCTCGCAATCAGCCGAGAGCGGGGTAGGCAGGCAGCCGCGCATCATCTCGGGGAGCTCGCTGGGCAAGCGCGGGCCCGGTCTAGGGGAGCTCGGCGACAGAGCCCGAGAGCGGGCAGGCAGGCATACTTGGGGAGCTCGGTGGATAGCGCGGGCCAGGCCTGACCATCAGGGAGCTCGACGAGGGGCCTGCTAGCCGCCGTGGTCGGCGAAGAGCGCGTTTTGCAGCCCTGGCTGATTGAACGGCGGGTGTCAGTCCCGCTGAAGAGATAATCATTCCTATATATATGGGACAGTTTGCAAGCGAGATGGCCTCGCGGGGACAGGCCCGAAGGCTTGTAGGCAGGCAGCCGGCCGTCGTCTAGGGAACCTCGGTTCACAGCGCGGGCCAGGCCTGCCTATCTGGGAGCTCGACGACAAGGCCTGGGAGCGGGGTGCACAGGCAATTTGCCGTCGTCTCGGGGAGCTCGCTGGGTAAGCGCGAGCCAGGTATAGGGGAGTTCGGCGACAGGGCACAAAAAGCGGGCAGGCAGGCAGGCGGGATTGCAGGCGGCCGTCGTCTCGGGCAGATCGGGAAAGCGCGGAACAGGCCTTCCTCTCAATTTTGTCATTTGTTAGTATGGTGGGAAAAACGTGCCATATTTTGAAAGTTGTTGTCGCTATATTATAATTTTGTTGACTTTTATAATGTGTTTTATGTACACACATGCATGTACATACTGTACATGTATATAAATTTGCCAAGGGTTTTAAACCACTATTTGTAATAGATCGATGTTATTTATGGAAAATTAGTCTGTTTTAAGTTATATTTTCACTGCATTTTCACTGCTGCAACAGTGAAAATATAAACTTTTATTTCACCAATAAAATTCCGATATTTCACTGAAAAGCATAAAGTAAATTTGTATTACTCCCAAGAGCATTTCCATTCAAATCAGGGGTGTGGGAATCCTATGCACAACTTGTCCGACGCTGGTAATTTTACTGCCGGACAAGTGATTTTTCCCTGTCTACTTGTCCATGGACAAGTACAATTTCAGGGTGTAAAAATGATGTTTAATTTGGAAGCTAATTATTGTTTCATTATACTCGTATACATTTGAATGATACATTCTGTTTTATTTATCATTTAATCAAAAATTATATAAAAGGAAGGCCTGAATATAAACTTGACAAGTGACTGTTGTTTGCGGACAAGAAGATTGTAGCACAATTTTGATTATTTCCACACACATGGTTTAAAGTATCTTCTGATATCCCATAGTTATCGATTTACTTTTTGTAAAATATAGGTTATATTTAGAAACACTGCCAGAATTCATTGTTGGGTTATTAACAGTTGTTATTTCCCTTCTCGAAGAAGTATATTAAATACGCATTTAATGCGCATTAAACGCTGCGGTATTGGCACCATATTTTTTCTGCATTAAACGTGCATTAAATACACTTTAAAATGCAGGAAAACTGCACTTATTACAGAAACAAAGTGTATTTTGTGTATATTTTTCCTGCATTAACACGCTTAAGTGCATTTAAAGTGTATTTTTCTCCTTGAAAAATACACTATATCTTCAAAACATACACTTAAGTGTATTTAAAGTTGTTTTTTTGATGCATTAATGCACTTTTTTGTAAAAAAACACAGAAACGTACAGAAAAAATACACTAAGTGTACTAAACATGTATTTAATGCGCATTTAACGCAGAAAAATACGGTGCCAATACCGCAGCATTTAATACGTATTAAATGCGTATTAAATACACTTTTTTGAGAAGGATTGTAATTCCTTGCTGGTATATTATGTGTATAGTCTTGAATGTTTTCATGCTGGTTTACTTTGGTCTCAATGTTTTCTTGCTGGTATATTGTCTTTGGCCTCAATGTTTTCATGCTGTTATATTTTCTTTGGTCTCAATGTTTTCTTGCTGGTATATTTTCTTTGGTCTCAATTTTTTCTTGTTGTTATATTTTCTTTGGTCCTAATGTTTTCTTGCTGTTATGTTTTCTTTGGTTTCATTGTTTTCTTGCTGGTATATTTTCTTAAGTCTCAATGTTTTCTTGCTGGTATATTTTCTTTGGTCTCAATGTTTTCTTGCTGGTATATTTTCTTTGGTCTCAATGTTTTCTTACTGGTACATTTTTTTTGGTGTCAATGTTTTCTTGCTGGTATATTTTTCAGTCGCTTACCTATCATCTGAAGCAAAGATTGAGGCTACAATGCAACATGAAATCACCAGACTGACCTACGCAAACCTGGTGTGTAGCCTCCAGTATTATGAGTTTTTAGCGAGGGTTATTATTTATAGGATGCAGACATAAAACAAAACACTGCTTGATATAGAATGATAATATTCAAGATTTTGTCCTATACTCAAAATATGCCCTGAATGTTAAAACTACAATGAAAAATAGATAAATAAAATGTATATGCAATTTACCTATAAAGCAAGTTTTGGAGGCTTATCTTTTATGAAGTTTGGATATATTATATGAAAAATTTGGATTAAATTTAGTTCTAAGATTTATTATTTGTGTCATAAAAAGATACTAAGTTAATATGTTTGCTAATTGTGTCCAAAAATAAGTTATATTTGCTGTTTGTGTTTTTCAAAATAGTTACCATATTTGCTGTTGGTGTCGTAAAAAATTTGAATGATATTGGCTATTTCTGTCTTTCAAAAAAATAAATGTAGTTGTGATATTAGCAATGTGTGTTGCTTAGGAAAAATTAGGTTGTAATGTATTTGTGTCTGAAAAAAGAATTTATTTGTTTTATTTGCAATTTGTTGCTTAAAAAGAAATTGTGTGATCATATTTGCTATTTTTGTTGCATAAAAATAATTAAGTTGTCAAATGTGCAATTTATGTCTTAAAAAGAAATTAAGTCGTAATATTTGCTGTGTGTGTTTTCCAGGATCTAAGAGAGAAGGTAGACCAGCAAGAGGAGCAGATCAGGAAGCTGAAGAAGATGCTGAAGGTGTACGCCAAGAGACTGAAGGAAGGGGAAGGTGAGTGCAGAACTGTAGTAACCTATTTGTAACTCATTAGGAATTAACACAGTTTTGCACTGAGCTACAGAAATGTAAAGCCATTGTTGAAGGTGTACGCCAAGAGACTGAAGGAAGGGGAAGGTGAGTGCAAAACTGTAGTAACTTATTTGTAACTTATTAGGAATTAACACAGTTTTGCACTGAGCTACAGAAATATAAAGTCATTGTTGAAGGTGTATGCCAAGAGATTCAAGGAGGGAAAGGTGAGTGCAAAACTGTGGTACCTTATTTGTAACTTACTAGGAATTAACACAGTTTGGCACAGAGCTACAGAAATGTAAAGCCTTTGTTGAAGGTGTACACCAAGAGACTCAAGGAGGGGAGAAGGGGAGTGTTAGTGCAGAACTGTGATAACTTATGTGTGACTTTATAAAGAATAAATCTAGTTTTGCGCTGAAGATGTTGAAAGTGTAAATGAGACAGAACGAGCGAGAAAATGTTAGGGTTAAATATGGTTGCGTGTGACCCATGTATGCCATGAGACAGAAAGGGGGTAAATGTTAGGGTTAAATATGGTTGCGTGTGACCCATGTATGCCATGAGACAGAAAGGGGGTGAAGGTGAGGGTTAAATATGGTTGCGTGTGACCCATGTATGTCATGAGACAGAAAGGGGGTGAAGGTGAGGGTTAAATATGGTTGCGTGTGAACCATGTATGCCATGAGACAGAAAGGGGGTGATGGTGAGGCTTAAATATGGTTGTGTGTGACCCATGCATGCCAAGAGACAGAAAGGGGGTGAAGGTGAGGGTTAAACATGGTTGCGAGTGACCCATGTATGCCAAGAGACTGGAGGAGGGAGAAGGTGCGGGTTAAATATGGTTGTGTGTGACCCATGTATGCCAAGAGACTGAAGGAGGGAGAAGGTGCGGGTTAAATATGGTTGTGTGTGACCCATGTATGCCAAGAGACTGAAGGAGGGAGAAGGTGCGGGTTAAATATGGTTGTGTGTGACCCATGTATGCCAAGAGACTGAAGGAGGGAGGTGATGTTTAAATATGGATGTGTGTGACCCATGTATGCGAAGAGACTGAATGAGGGAGAAGGTGAAGTTTAAATATGGTTGTGTGTGACCCATGTATGCGAAGAGACTGAATGAGGGAGAAGGTGCGGGTTAAATATGGTTGTGTGTGACCCATGTATGCGAAGAGACTGAAGGAGGGAGAAGGTGCGGGTTAAATATGGTTGTGTGTGACCCATGTATGCGAAGAGACTGAAGGAGGGAGGAGGTGAAGTTTAAATATGGTTGTTTGTGACCCATGCATGCGAAGAGACTGAAGGAGGGAGAAGGTGATGTTTAAATATGGTTGTGTGTGACCCATGTATGCGAAGAGACTGAAGGAGGGAGGAGGTGCGGGTTAAATATGGTTGTGTGTGACCCATGTATGCGAAGAGACTGAAGGAGGGAGGAGGTGAAGTTTAAATATGGTTGTTTGTGACCCATGTATGCGAAGAGACTGAAGGAGGGAGAAGGTGAAGTTTAAATATGGTTGTGTGTGACCCATGTATGCGAAGAGACTGAATGAGGGAGAAGTTGCGGTTAAATATGGTTGTGTGTGACCCATGTATGCCAAGAGACTGAAGGAGGGAGAAGGTGTAGTTTAAATATGGTTGTGTGTGACCCATGTATGCGAAGAGACTGAATGAGGGAGAAGGTGCGGGTTAAATATGGTTGTGTGTGACCCATGTATGTCAAGAGACTGAAGGAGGGAGAAGGTGAGGTTTAAATATGGTCGCGTGTCCCATGCTTTCATAGCAAGGCATTTGTTAATGTATGTGTATATCGGTAACTACAGATGAGTCACAATTGGACAAAATCTTTTTCCTTTAAACTGGAAAGTTTAAACCTAAAAATGGCACATGGAAGTCGTTATTGAAGTCCCGACACTTTCCGCTTTTTTGTTATATTCTAGTTCAAGAAGTCTCATCTGAACATAGATCTATTTTAGACAGAAAATGTCGTCCCGGATTAATCTGTGCAGACTGCAAAGACGCATCCGGGACGACACTTTACGCACATGCATTAAACCCTGTTTTCCCACAACATGCCTCATATCTGTTACATCATCATCATCATCATCATCATCATCATCCTATTGTCATCTACATCCAGTTTCATTTGAGTTCATACCTGTATAGTATGCAGTCCAACTGCTTTATTTTCCCTATGCATCTATCAACTTCTCAAAAATAACTAGTTGACAACTAAGTTTTCTCTGGTTACCAAGTTCTCCATGGTAACACATTTTGTTTGTACCACGGCTGCCATGTCAGGAGTACCTGGGAGATCGTACAGACCTCTGTTCACATCCTCCATGTCCCTCAGTCCAACCACTGGTAAGATGCCTGCATACATGTGCATACGACCTGCTGTTGTTGTAATTTATTTCTTTTTCCTTCGTTTTTGAAATTCACTATTTTTTCCGTGTTATGATATGCATGGATAATAGTACACAATGGCAACACACCAGGCACTCATGCACGATTGGTATTTTTTGATGACCTTCTTTAATGGTCATTGAAGTAACATTGCACAATACTAGGTTTAATTCTTCCTATTCTTGTATGACTTCCTGCTTCAATTTCAGTTAAGTTGTGTAGGCCCTGAATTCAGACGTATCAAGAAATATTGTGTTGTCTTTCAGTGAAACAATGGCATCAAAGTTGTTGATTTGTGAAAATAAGTACCTCCCTTTGAATTATGTTTGTGGACACTTGAATATAATTATTTTGTAAGTGTCCAAATCTTCTGATGAAGAAAAAAATATAAATGGAAAGTTTCAAAAAACTAAAATATCATTTTCCTTGTTTGTTTTTCTCACTCTTTGTAATTAAAAGTGCAGTGATCTCATTAAACACCAATTATCCATAGGAAACATAACTTGAAGTTTGATTTGGGGTTGGTCTTAAATATAATATCTGCACAGTCATATTAAAATGAATAAAAAGTAGATTTCTTGTGTGGAACGAGCATTTCTGCAATAGGTCAGGTTTATTATGGGAGGATTTTAAGAGAAAGTACTAGCACTCTTTATGTTTACAACTCGGTTTTAGTTTTTGTTCATCATTATTTGGGTTGTTTTTTTCTTACGGTACAGTGAATTATTGAAGTGTTAGTACTGTTGACATGATTTCACCCATGTACCTGTTTTATGCATGTATAGGCAAATTGTATAGATGTTGTTGGATATTTTTCGTTAATTATAATAAAATTAAAAATAAGAATGTGCAAGTCAAACATTTGCACACTAAAATGGAGCCTGTCCATTGTAACAACAAATGGAAAACTTGGACATTATTGTTTAGATGTTTAAACATATTTGTACAGTCCGTAAAAATGCAAGTGAGAACCGTTATAAACATGGACTAATCGATAGAGGTAAATTAAACGATATAAACTGCAGACGAGAACAGCGTGATTTTAAACAAAAAAATAGGATTACCCCTATTTACAATGGTTGATCCCCTCATTATCAACAAAATTTAAACCGATTTTAATTTCTGATGTAATTCAAATTTACGTGATGACAAACAAACTGAGTCAAGGAAAGAAGAGTCCAGTATCGAAGGGATGACGAAGTATATACATGTGGTAGTGTTGCTTAGCAATAATGAAACTGTCTTTATTAGGTTTCCTGGTGTATTTCAACACCCCTCGTCTTTATAGTTCACTGCAGCTTGCAGTTACATTAAGTCTCTTGGATATAATGTCAGTATCAATAAAATAAGTTGTTTTCCTTAGTTACAATATTGCCATTTGCATGTTAAGCGACAGAAATCTGGGCAGTTGACAAATAAGGAAATCTTATAAATATTTAGGTTGTAGTCCAAACTAATCACCTATTATGTCCTTTGGATATATCATCACTATTTTCAGAGTAATCTCCCTTACTTGTAACATTGTCAAATCTTTAGTTGTCTACCTTGGCTGTTAATTAACCATCAGTAAAATCCTTAGATATTATTCCTATATTGTCAGAGTAATCTCCCTTACTTATTGCACTGTCATATCAGCAGTTGTCTCCCTTTGCTCTAATATTTCCTCTGTATTTAAGCAGCAGAACTCCATGCAATCTGCAAATTAGGAAAATAAATAAATATTTAAATTACCAGCCATACTATATAAATATTTAAGTTGCCAACCAGACTTATCATAAATTATGTCCCTTACATAATTAAATTTCAGCAGTCATCTCCCTTAGCTCTAGTATTTCCATTTGCACATCCATTACCTGATTAACACAGTCGTCTCCCTTAGTTCTACTATTGCCATTTGCACTTTCAGTGGCAGAAATTCAGGCAGATGGCAAATTATTTAGGTTGAAGTCCAATCATTTTGTCCTTTAGATAAATTATCAGTATTATCAGAATAATTCCCCTTACTGGTAACATTTTCATTTGAACTTTGCTACCAATTTTCAGAATAAGAATCAGAGTAATCTCCCTTTCTTTTAACATACATTTTTTTAAGACTTTAAAGTAGTTGGCTCCCTTAGTTCTAACTTCGCCTTTAGCACTTTTAGTGGCATTAATCCAAGCAGTTTGCAAATTAGGAAACTTAAAAAATCTTTTGGTTGCAGACTCAACATTTATTATGTCCTCTAGATACATTATTAACATGACCAGATTTGTTTCCCATAATTGTAACATTTTTGCTCCTTCAGTTGTCTCCCTTAGCACTAACATTGCCATTTACATTTGCAGCGGCAGAAATCCAGGCAGAGCTTGAGAAGGAGGAGACGAAGAGTGTGGAGAACGTGGCCCACATCAGGCACCGGGAGAGGAACTACATGGGCATGCTGGAGTACAAGAAGGAGGACGAGACTCCACTGGTCAAGGCTCTCATACTGGGTAAAATAGGGAATTATGAAATGCCCCTCAATAAGGCTCTCATACTGAGTAATATGGGGAATTATGAAATGCCCCTAATTAAGGCTCTCATCCTGGGTAAAATAGGGAATTATGAAATGCCCTTAATCAAGGCTCTCATGCTAGGTAATATGGGGAATTATGAAATGCCCCTCATTAAGGCTCTGATACTGGGTAATATGGGGAATTATTAAATGCCCTCATAAAGGCTCTCATGCTGGATAATATGGGGAATTATGAAATCCCCCTCATCAAGGCTCTCATACTGGGTAATATGGGGAATTATGAAATGCCCCTCATTAAGGCTTTCATACTAGGTAATATGGGGAATTATAAAATGCCCCTCATGAAGGCTCTCATACTGGGTCGTATTGGCAATTATGAAATGCCCCTCATCAAGGCTCTCATACTGGGTCGTATGGGGAATTATTAAATGCCCCTCATCAAGGCTCTCATACTAGGTAATATGGGGAATTATGAAATGCCCCTCATCAAGGCTCTCCTACTAGGTAATATGGGGAATTATGAAATGCCCCTCATTAAGGCACTCATACTAGGTAATATGGGGAATTTTGAAATGCCCCTCATCAAGGCTCTCTCGTACTAGGTACTAGGAGGTATTATGAAATCCCCCTCATCAAGGCACTCATACTAGGTAATATGGGAATTATAAAATGCCCCTCATTAAGGTTCTCATACTAGGTAATATGGGGAATTATGAAATGCCCCTCATCAAGGCTCTCATACTGGGTAATATGGGGAATTATGAAATGTCCCTCATCAAGGCTCTCATACTAGGTAATATGGGGAATTATTAAATGCCCCTCATCAAGGCTCTCTCATACTGGGTAATACGGGGAATTATGAATTGCCCCTCATTAAGGCTCTCATACTGGGTAATATGGGGAATTATTAAATGCCCCTCATCAAGGCTCTCTCATACTATGTAATATGGGGAACTATGAAATGCCCCTCATCAAGGCTCTTATACTGGGTAATATGGGGAATTATGAAATGCCCCTCATCAAGGCTCTCATACTGGGTAATATGGGGAATTATGAAATACCCCTCATTAAGGCTCTCATACTAGATACTAGGGGTTATTATGAAATGCCCCTCATCAATGCTCTCGTGCTGGGTAATATTTGGAATTATGAAATGCCCCTCATTAAAGCTCTCATACTGGGTCGTATGGGGAATTCTGAAATGCCCCTCATCAAGGCTCTCATACTAGGTAATATGGGGAATTATGAAATGCCCCTCATCAAGGCTCTCCTACTAGGTAATATGGGGAATTATGAAATGCCCCTTATTAAGGCTCTCATACTGGGTCGTATGGGGAATTATGAAATGCCCCTCATCAATGCTCTCATACTAGGTAATATGGGGAATTATGAAATGCCCCTCATTAAGGCTCTCATACTAGGTAATATGGGGAATTTTGAAATGCCCCTCATCAAGGCTTTCTCGTACTAGGTACTAGGAGGTATTATGAAATCCCCCTCATCAAGGCTCTCATACTAGGTAATATGGGGAATTATGAAATGCCCCTCATTAAGGCTCTCATACCAGGTCATATGGGAATTATAAAATGCCCCTCATTAAGGCTCTCATACTAGGTAATATGGGGAATTATGAAATGCCCCTCATCAAGGCTCTCATACTGGGTAATATGGGGAATTATGAAATGCCACTCATCAAGGCTCTCATAATTGGTAATATGGGGAATTATTAAATGCCCCTCATCAAGGCTCTCTCATACTGGGTAATACGGGGAATTATGAATTGCCCCTCATTAAGGCTCTCATACTGGGTAATATGGGGAATTACTAAATGCCCCTCATCAAGGCTCTCTCATACTATGTAATATGGGGAACTATGAAATGCCCCTCATCAAGGCTCTTATACTGGGTAATATGGGGAATTATGAAATGCCCCTCATCAAGGCTCTCATACTGGGTAATATGGGGAATTATGAAATACCCCTCATTAAGGCTCTCATACTAGGTACTAGGGGGTATTATGAAATGCCCCTCATCAAGGCTCTCGTGCTGGGTAATATTTGGAATTATGAAATGCCCCTCATTAAGGCTCTCATACTGGGTCGTATGGGGAATTATAAAATGCCCCTCATTAAGACTCTCATACTGGGTAATTTGGGGAATTATGAAATCCCCCACATCAAGGCTCTCATACTGGGTCGTATGGGGAATTATGAAATGCCCCTCATCAAGGCTCTCATACTGGGTAATATGGGGAATTATGAAATACCCCTCATTAAGGCTCTCATACTTGGTACTAGGGTGCATTATGAAATGGCCCTCATCAAGGCTCTCGTGCTGGGTAATATTTGGAATTATGAAATCCCCCACATCAAGGCTCTCATACTGGGTCGTATGGGGAATTATGAAATGTCCCACATCAAGGCTCGCATCCTGGTCGTATGGGGAATTATGAAATCTCTCACATCAAGGCTCTCATCCTGGTCGTATGGGGAATTATGACATCTCTTTCATCAAGGCTCTCATACTGGTCGTATGGGGAATTATGAAATCTCCCACATCAAGGCTCTCATCCTGGTCGTATGAGGAATTATGAAATCTCCCACATCAAGGCTCTCATACTGGGTCGAATGGGGAATTATGACATCTCCCACATCAAGTCTCTCATACTGGGTCGTATGGGGAATTTTGAAATCTCCCACATCAAGGCTCTCATACTGGGTAAGGCACAAAGCTCCTAAGGGAAATGTTAACTTCAGTCGTTCATAAGTGAAATTCTCAGATGAAATTTAGACCTGTTCATGAAACAGCCACAGGATTAATTTTATGAATCTTATCTGTTTAACTGTAGTCAAAACCTCTGTGTCGCACAATTTAAATAAGAAAACTTTCACTGGCTTTCCAGAGTTAAAACCGAAGGTTGCAACATGACTACTGCCGGGTCTGCCCGCATATCTACTGTTCATGTGTGTGAGACACACTGACTTCATCAACGACGACGAGAAAGTGAGGTCCTTCCTCACCAGCACCATCAACGGCATCAAGAAGGTCGTCAAGGTAACGAGCACCGATGGCTTTTGTATCATGCACTCACATAACTTTTATCTTAGATCATTTACCATAATTATAACTGATAATTTTGGTGCACTAAAATGTTCCCAGAAATGTAGAAAAATTCAATGTCACATTTAAATATTTGCGATATTTTATGTTTGTCTATTAATAAATATCTCTGTTATATTAATATATTTTGAAAAGTTTACTCTTACTACAAAAATGTTTACAAAGGGGAGTATACTCTCTTGCAGTAATGATTTGTCTGTTAATGACTGATACTGGTATAATCATGTTGTGTGGTGACATAATTGGGCGTCGTGTAAGAAACTTGTCGCCACCTTCTAACTAGACCGCTAATTATATGTACAGGAAATTATATAAATTTAAAGCAGCTGTCCAGCAATATGTGAAAGAAAATAAAACTTTGCAGAAATCGTTTTTAATGGACATTTTACCAATCAAAATACAAAACACCGCATTGAAATCTGTAAAATAATAATGTTTTGGTAACATTTTATCATATAGTTATCTGTAAGTGATAGCTGGTGATGCCTCTTGAGTCGAATCAGAATGTATATTCCGTTCGTACCAAGCGTTTTTGAACATAGACATTATAAAATGTCTTTTTTAAATAAGCAACAAATTTCAGTTGAATGAATGCCGTTAACGTTCATTAGAACTAATTCCAATTGAAGATATATTGAATTATATTATATGGACTGGGGCTTGAATGGGTTTATGGTACCAACACAGCGTTGTCATTATGGTACCAACACAGCGTTGTCATTATGGTACCAACACAGCGTTGTTATTATGGTACCAACACAGCGTTGTCATTATGGTACCAACACAGCATTGTCATTATGGTACCAACACAGCGTTGTCATTATGGTACCAACACAGCGTTGTCATTATGGTACCAACACAGCGTTGTCATTATGGTACCAACACAGCGTTGTCATTATGGTACCAACACAGCATTGTCATTATGGTACCAACACAGCGTTGTCATTATGGTACCAACACAGCGTTGTCATTATGGTACCAACACAGCGTTGTCATTATGGTACCAACACAGCGTTGTCATTATGGTACCAACACAGTCATTATGGTACCAACACAGCATTGTCATTATGGTACCAACACAGCATTGTCATTATGGTACCAACACAGCATTGTCATTATGGTACCAACACAGCGTTGTCATTATGGTACCAACACAGCGTTGTCATTATGGTACCAACACAGCGTTGTCATTATGGTACCAACACAGCGTTGTCATTATGGTACCAACACAGCGTTGTCATTATGGTACCAACACAGCATTGTCATTATCAAATAATCGGGTAATAATATCAAACTTGCAACAGCAAATAATGCTAAAGTTACTATATCTTACAGTGAAAGAAAATGAGGGGCGTCGTTGGAAAACCGGACTTAATGCATATGCGTAAAGTGTCGTCCCGGATTAGCCTGTGCAGTCCCACTTTCCGCTTTTATGGTATTTTCTGTTTCAAGGAAGTCTCTTCTAAACATAAATTCACTGTAGGCGGAAAGTGCCGTCCTGGATTATCCGGGACGACACTTTACGCACATGCATTAAGTCCGTTTTTCCCACGACGCGCCACAAATGATGATTTTAATATCAAGGATGTATTTAAATTACAAAAGTTTCTGGAATGTTGCCCATTGAGACATATATTTACCAAAACGTGTAGCATATATTGAGTGTTGTGCTATATTTGAAATTTTATTTGCCAGAAACACCACGATGATGTAGAGCGCGTCACTCTCTGGCTGGCCAACACATGTCGGTTCCTGCACACGCTTATACAGTACAGCGGTGAGAAACAGTTCCAGACGGAGAACACACCTCGCCAGAACGAGCACTGCCTGCGCAATTTTGACCTGTCCGAGTACCGGCAGGTGTTCAGTGACCTTGCCGTGTGGATCTATCAGACACTGATCAAGAACATGGAAGCTTCCATACAGCCTTCTATAGGTATAACATGACAGTCGTTTGGTTACCCTATTAATAATCTACAGGTAATATTATAGTGTTTGAAATTAGCACAAGACCGTATGCAGTGTGACTTGTTAATGTTGAACTGGGCTTGCTCAAATTCTCAGTTTTATATAGGCAGACTTGGGGTTAGTCCATTTACTTGCCATCATAAGCAATATTTTACAGAGAAAATTCTGAAAACAGTACTGTGATGTTATTTTGTTACTATGAAAGACAGAAACGAAACGTATGAAAGCATTGTATTCAGCTGGTTGTTTGAAGGGTAGCCCCTGACTCAGCAGTGTTTTTTTTAGGGCCAATTTGGGGCCGAAATTTGGCCCCATTCGCCAGCTTAAAAAGTATCTATTTTTCCCCTAAATTTACCTTAAAATTCCCCTCAGAATACAGCTTCATGTTGAAAAAAAACAGAAGACCAAAATCTGAAAAAAAATTGGCTGAGTTAGAGGAGTTTTTATAACAATCCCAGCAATTTTTCATCAAACCAAGTTAATCCAAGTTATCATTTGTAGGAAAACAATTTATTAATGTTTTATATCAAAGAAGAATATAAACATGTTATAATTCTTTCCTAAAGAAAATCCCCTTTTGCCGTAAAATTCCCCTTCTGAAGGGCCCCGCCGCTTTTCCCTCAAAGGTAAAAAAAAACCACTGGACTCGGAAAACAGGGAAAAAATTGAAACAATTCCCTGCAGGCTGGAGAAAAAAAAAATTCGAAAAAAATTAGGGGACAATTAGGGAATTCTGGAAAAGTGAACTATCGAATCTTGGAAATAATAATATTCTTGTGACGATGAAACAATTTAAATATTATAGTTGTGTACAATTTGTACGCACAATAATTTCTTTGCAATAATTTTGCCAGTAATCTGATAATAAATGTCATGGAAAACCACTTTTCGGTCAGGGAAATATCAGGAAGTTTTACTTCCTAATTTAAGATGCCAAGATGCCACCCTGATTTTGCCATTTTACATTTAAATCTAACAATTTCATCCCATATTTTGTTATTCCCCATTTAGTTCCGGCAGTTCTTGAACATAAGGCCATCGCAGGCCTGACAGGGAGCAAACCAAGCGGTCTGCGGGGTCGGAGTTCAAGTCGGGCTGAAGACACGCCTGAATACTCCCTGGATAGTCTCATGAAATCTGTACGTAGATATCTAGATAATGTTTATATCTAGATAATGTTTTATGTAGATAATATATTTATCTACTTTATGTATATAATTATCTTGGTAATGTATTTTTATAGATAATTATTTGTATAGATAATTATTTGTATAGACAATATTTTTATAGATAATTCATGTATCTAGATTATGTATTAAAATTTAACTTAATATTCCTTGTGACAAATGACTATTCTTTATTGAATGAAGCTCGTTTTAATGAGACATTGGAGATTTTTGGCACTAGATTATTTGAGCTAGTCAGAGAATTGCTTTTTTAGCAATTCAGGTGTTACATGTGGAGTGTAACCTAAGATGGCGGTTTTTGGAAGTCTCATTTTTTACTTTTCGAAAATTTTCTTAAACATTCCAATTACATTAGTCATCAGTGTCAAAACATTCAGAAACATTCGGAAAATACAAGCATTATAATTCAGGTAGAGGAATATAGCACAGACAATATAAATTTAGATATTTTGCATTCGTACATTTCGTCCCCAGATTAACAATGGTGAAAAAAAGGAATTCTGATTTGCAGATGAACCTGTTCCTGCGAGTTTTCACCCAGCAGGCGGTGGACCCAGAGCTGATCAAGCAGATCTTCAGACAGGTCTACTACTTCCTAGGAGCCAGTGCCCTCAATAATCTGCTACTGAGGAAGGACATGTGTAACTGGTCCAAGGGCATGCAAATCAGGTATGAGATTATCTCCCTTTGGTATGTAGTCATTTAGTGTGCTTACCTCCCTTGATTTCTACTTCTTCCGGGGGGGCAAATGCCCTTAATAATCTGCTACTGTGGAAGGACATGTGTAACTGGTCCAAGAGCATGCAAATCAGGTATGAGGTTATCTCCCTTTGGTATGTAGTTATTTAGTGTGCTTACCTCCCTTGATTTCAACTTCTGGGGGCAAGTGCCCTTAATAATCTGCTACTGAGGAAGGACATGTGTAACTGATCCAAGGGCATGCAAATCAGGTATGAGCCTCATACCTGATTTGCATGCCCTTGGACCGCATGAGGTTACCTCTCTTTGATATATGATGAATGAAATGTAGGTTGATTTCCTCCCGTTGGTTTATAATGACCAAAAGTTTAGCTTCCCTAGTGTTTGATCAACACCATGTGGGCTGTATCTTTAACAAAAGTTCTAGATTGTGTTTGTTTTGTTGGATTTGTCACAGTTTTTAACAGTATTTCAGTCATATCACGGCGGTCAGTTAACCTACTCACACTTTTCCTGGGCAAGCTTAGCCGATCTAAGCAATTTACCAGTACTAAGTGCACATACCTATGCCAGTAACTGACAACTGCCCTACTTGAATCGGAGGTAGGAGGACAATGGCCGAAGAAATAATTTCATGATCAATCGCCACACAAGTTATGTGGTGGGGCTGGGATTCGAACTCACGATCCCCGAATTTACAGTCTAGCGCTCTACCAACTGAGCTAGCCGAACCTGGCTAATTGTTATAATTATGCTTTAAACATTGTTTACTAAACAAATTCATGGAGACTTTGGGATATGTAACATTTCAGATTGTGAAGATACTAAACCTCTACACGCCGGTCGACGAATTCGAGGAGCGCGTCCCGATCTCCTCCATCCGCAAGATTCAACAGAAACTGAAGGAAAGGGAGAGCACTGACACCTCACTGCTGATGGACCTCAAGTTCTCCTACTCAGTTACCTTCCCTTTCAACCATTCCAATATCACCCTGGAGACCATAGAGGTGCCACAGCAGCTCTCTATAGCAAAACTTGTGGTTAGGTGTTAGGTGTAGTCTGCTTTTATATTTACCGAAAAATGTCACAAACTTGCAATTATTCTACAATATTTAGTTAATTGCAGTCTGTAAAATATTTATTATCCAGTAATTTTAAATTTTGTTTGATTTAGTGTGTTTTCATTGTTGAAAAGTTTCACTTAGTTATTCCACCAAAAAATACACTTTGCAATAAAACACTTTTGCAATGTTTGGAGAATAAAAAGTGAGGTTTCGTCCATTTTAATTGTTGAAAATGGTAATAAAGTTGAAATGATTCTACAAATAGATTCTTACACCATTTGAGGTTAGTCAAATTAAAATGTTGTTGATTCCTTTTTGTACCAAATGTTAGCAATCTTCATTTATAGCAATACGATATTTTTCATTGAAGTATATTCTATTTGAATATTTCCTATATGTTTAGGTTTATTATCAGTTGACAATTGCTTCAATTCTACAATCATAATACTTTTGTTGCAGTTAGTCTAATTAAACATTTCAGTAGACAGTTAATAATCCAAACCATATCAGTTTTGTAGCTATTTAGGCAAAGTTGTTGTTCTACTAGCAATTATAGTGTTTTCTATAATTATTTTGTTATTTAATTTTTGTTAGAGACTTTGTATTTGACACCAGAAGGTGCATTTTTGTGTTCAGATCTACAATTTCATATTTGTTTATGATTTTCCGGTGAACAGTAAAAATTCAGTGTTTCATATTCCCTAGGCAAAAATAATCCATGTTTGAACTACTGGTATATTGTAGAAAATGTAAATGGTGTAGATCTTCCCATGATGGCTACATCATTTATCTGTATACTACATACTATCGTTCCAGTGTAAAACGGGCATTGATATACATGTTTTCGTAGTGTGATATGTTTCAAACCATTAACTAAAAGGGCGTATTGACGGTAGATCGGCAATGACATTTGCAGAAATAGAAATTATTTAAAGAGTATAAATATTGAAGCATTTGAAGCATTATTTAATATGATGACATTGTTTCTATAAACAGGTAGCAAATGTATATTTGTGTATTATTTAAACAATGGTCATCAACGACACTTTTGCGATCACCTGAAAATGTGTAGTATTAGTAAAATCAATATGAATGAAATGTACATGATGTACCATTACGCACATATGCACCATTGATAATCATTGCATAGCGCTGGAAAGTTTTCATTTAAAAAAGCAATTTTGTAGGCGTGATTTTGAATTCTACTGGAACTGTGCCAGGACAAAATTCATTTTTGTCTTCTTACATGTGTATATATTCCTTTTTTTAACGATTCCATCCATAGATTGTTAGTAATTGAAAAATATATGAAATTTTCTTGTTTTAATAATGTATATCTATATTCGAAATACTGTCAATATGCCCTTTAATTTATCAGTAGTAGTTTACTTATACATACCATATAACCGTTTACATCTTAAAACAATAGCCAGTCCTAGCGTTCAAGGCCTCAACACTAATTTGGTATGAAAATATCTTATTCAAATAACTAGCATTGTTATTGTATTGTCATTGAAGTGTAATGACTTTTGTTTGACATTGTAATATTATTATAAATGTAATATTATTAAAAATAGTAATCAAACATTGTTCACTGACTCCGTCATACTGTCAGGGTATGCTATCAGTAAAGGAAGAAATACACATTAAAAGTAAGATTTTACTTCGGCCATAACAGTTTGAAGTAGAAAGATTCTGTCGTATCCAAGATTGTCTTCGCTACATTCCTGTAAGTAGCGCATGTACTTGCATTTAAAATATAAACTCAGTCACCACATTGTATGCAGCTATTCTATTTGTGTGCGCATATGGACGTGAACTATTCATTATTTATGGGGAAGAATTATCTTGAACTGGATTTCTTGTCTTTTTCTATGATAAATATTGAATATAAAGTATAAATACACAAAGTGAATATTGTAAATAAAATATCAATAAAAAGTGTTAGTTAGACTATTGTGTAACAAACAGTCGGCAAACACGTGATTACTATTTGTTATGAATTATGATGAACTTAAAAGACGTTGTTTTATTGGTCAAATATTCTATTTTATATTATATTATAGTTGTTCCTGGGCCTATATTCACAAAGCTCCTAAGGAAATTCTTAAGTTATACTTAAGTCGAAAATTTCAAACACCATTTTCTATGTAAAAGTCATTATTTATTTTTTAAATATGGTACCATTAGAAGCATTTTAACCAAAATAAAACAGTTTAACAGAAAAGAAAATTTAAAAGATATGTCCACAGACTTAAGGAATTGTATATTTTTAAGAAATTTACTCAAGGAGCTATGTGGATACGGCCCTGAGTTTGATCCCTACTCCGGGAGCGTTTGTAGGGATCTTTCTCACAAGACACCAAGTACTAGTTCTTCCCCAGGCAACGGACTCAAAATCTTTCTCACAAGACACCCAGTACTGGTTCTTCCCAGGCAACGGACTCAAAATCTTTCTCACAAGACACAAAGTACTGGTTCTTCCCAGGCAACGGACTCCAAAATGTTTCCATTAGCCTATGGCTTTCCACACAGTCAAGCTTAAAAAAGGTTTAAATTAAAATGCTATTATATAATAATCATATAAGTGTTTTTAATATAAGCATTTACAGTTTTTGCAAAAAAAAGAAACATATTTCTGTACTCATTTCATTCAAATATTGTCACAGTCGAGTTCTGCTTACTAGTCTAACATCAAAGCTCATGTTGAATGAATGATTTTGTGTATGTTGATGTTTGTTGTTGTTACTGTAATAATCTTCTATATGCCGTGAATTTATTGCCGCTCATAAAATGTGTTGATATTCTAGAATGAAGTTCCCTACTTTACAAAAAAGCCACATGTACATGTATATGAAAATGAGTATTGATCTATTAAAGTTTTACCATCACTTTCTCATAGTATCCTTTTAAGTATATTACTTACAAATATGTGAGTTAATAAAAATCTTGATGCAAACATAAATCATTCCAGCATTTTGAGATATATTTTACATTGAAAATATTTGCCAAAAGATACTGATATACTGAGTTTAAAGCCTCAGTCCAGAAATATGTTAATAAAAATACAACTTTTCAGAAATCGCTTCTAATGGACATCGTACCGATCAAAATAAAAAAAAACGCATTGAAATCGATGAAATAATAACCTTTAAGTAACTTTTTGTCGTAAAGTTTCTGTAAGCGATAGCTGGTGATGCCTCTAGAGTAAACCAGCATGTACATTATTGTCTGTTCCGTTCGTACCAAGCATTTTCAAACATAGACAGTATAAAATGCCTTTCTTAAAAAAGAAACAGTTTTCAGTGGAATAAATACCACTAACGTTCATTAGAACTAATGCCCATTTAATATGTATTGAATTATATTATATGGACTGCGGCTTTAATGTAATGTAGTAACATGATATACATGACGTATACGGGATTAAATCTGATGTAATGACATGTAGTAACATGTTATACGTGACGCAATACGGGATTAAATCTGATGTAAAGACATGTAGTAACATGTTATACGTGACGTTATACGGGATTAAATCTAATGTAATGACATGTCGTAACATGTTATACGTGACGTGATACGGGATTAAATCTAATGTAATGACATGTCGTAACATGTTATACGTGACGTGATACGGGATTAAATCTGATGTAATGACATGTCGTAACATGTTATACGTGACGTGATACGGGATTAAATCTGATGTAATGACATGTCGTAACATGTTATACGTGACGTGATACGGGATTAAATCTGATGTAATGACATGTCGTAACATGTTATACGTGACGTGATACGGGATTAAATCACATGTCGTAACATGTTATACGTGACGTGATACGGGATTAAATCTGACGTAATGACATGTAGTAACATGTTATACGTGACGCTATACTGGATTAAATCTGACGTAATGACATGTAGTAAAATGTTATACGTGACGCTATACGGGATTAAATCTGACGTAATGACATGTAGTAACATGATATACATGACGCTATACGGGATTAAATCTGATGTAATGACATGTAGTAACATGATATACATGACGCTATACGGGATTAAATCTGATGTAATGACATGTAGTAACGTGATATACGTGACGCTATACGGGATTAAATCTGATGTAATGACATGTAGTAACATGATATACGTGACGTTATACGGGATTAAATCGGATGTAATGACATGTAGTAACATGATATACGTGACGTTATACGGGATTAAATCTGATGTAATGACATGTAGTAACATGTTATACGTGACGTTATACGGGATTAAATCTGATGTAATGACATGTAGTAACATGTTATACGTGACGTTATACGGGATTAAATCTGATGTAATGACATGTAGTAACATGTTATACATGACGCTATACGGGATTAAATCTGATGTAATGACATGTAGTAACATGTTATACATGACGCTATACGGGATTAAATCTGATGTAATGACTTGTAATAACATGTTATACATGATGTGATGCATGCAATGATAAACAGATAAAAAATGTAATACAATGTAATATTATACATGATGTGATGCATGCAATGATACAGAGATAAAAAAATGTAATAGTGTAATGTTATTCCTGATGTTATACTGTGTCATACTTAATGTTATACATGAGATGTGGTGTGTTATACATGTGGTGCGTCGTGAGAAAACCGGTCTTAATGCATGTGCATAAAGTGTTGTCCCGGTCCGCACAAGCTAATCCAGGACGGCACTTTCCGCTTTTATGGTATTTTCTGTTTCAAGAAAGTATCTTCTAAACATAAATCAATGTAGGCGGAAAGTGCCATCCTGCATTAGCCTGTGCGGACTGCACAGGCTAATTCGGACCACACTTTACGCACATGCATCATGTCCGGTTTTCCCAAGACGCGCCACATATATATTAGATGATGGTACACTATTTATGTTGTGGAAGATGTTAAAACACATGATGTAATACTTGGTTAGACATAAGTGTTAAACATATTCATTATGCATTTAGTTTGCAGTGATTTGCGGACAAGTGTCTCAGGTCGTGTTTGATTGGTCAATGAAAGGTCAATAGAAGGTCAATGAAAGGTAAGAATGTCTCATTCATGATCAATATTCTTGCTGGTTCCCATCTTCTGAGAATTTCAACATGTCTCATTTTGGTTCCCATCATTCTTGTGATATTTCATCTTTTCTTGTATGTTGTATTTGACTCTGCACAATAACTTTCCTATTGAAATTGTGATACAAGTTTGATATATTAAAGTAATCAAAACCCTTTTATTGTCTAATTTTTTGATTGTAAAATCTAGTGTTACAATATGTGACTATAAATATCACTTACAAACGCTTCCTTTGTTTGTAAAATCGAGTGTTGCAATTTGTGACTATAAATATCACTTACAAACGCTTCCTTTGTTTGTAAAATCTAGTGTTACAATATGTGACAATAAATATCACTTACACACGCTTCCTTTGATTGTAAAATCTAGTGTTGCAATATGTGACTATAAATATCACTTACAAACGCTTCCTTCGTTTGTAAAATCTAGTGTTACAATATGTGACTATAAATATCACTTACAAACTCTTCCTTTGATTGTAAAATCTAGTGTTACAATTTGTCACTATAAATATCTCTTACAAACGCATCCTTTGTTTGTAAAATCTAGTGTTACAATATGTGACTATAAATATCACTTACAAACGCTTCCTTTGTTTGTAAAATCTAGTGTTACAATTTGTGACTATAAATATCACTTACAAACGCTTCCTTTGTTTGTAAAATCTAGTGTTACAATATGTGACTATAAATATCGCTTACAAAAGCTTCCTTTGATTGTAAAATCTAGTGTTGCAATTTGTGACTATAAATATCACTTACAAACGCTTCCTTTGTTTGTAAAATCTAGTGTTACAATATGTGACTATAAATATCACTTACAAACGCTTCCTTTGTTTGTAAAATCTAGTGTTGCAATATGTGACTATAAATATCACTTACAAACGCTTCCTTTGTTTGTAAAATCTAGTGTTACAATATGTGACTATAAATATCGCTTACAAAAGCTTCCTTTGATTGTAAAATCTAGTGTTACAATATGTGACTATAAATATCACTTACAAACGCTTCCTTTCATTGTAAAATCTAGTGTTACAATATGTGACTATAAATATCACTTACAAACGCTTCCTTTGATTGTAAAATCTAGTGTTGCAATATGTGACTATAAATATCACTTACAAAAGCTTCCTTTGATTGTCAAATCTAGTGTTACAATATGTGACTATAAATATCACTTACAAACGCTTCCTTTGTTTGAAAAATCTAGTGTTACAATATGTGACTATAAATATCACTTACAAACGCTTCCTTTGTTTGTAAAATCTAGTGTTGCAATTTGTGACTATAAATATCACTTACAAACGCTTCCTTTGTTTGTAAAATCTAGTGTTACAATATGTGACTATAAATATCACTTACAAACGCTTCCTTTGATTGTAAAATCTAGTGTTGCAATTTGTGACTATAAATATCACTTACAAACGCTTCCTTTGTTTGTAAAATCTAGTGTTACAATATGTGACTATAAATATCACTTACAAAAGCTTCCTTTGTTTGTAAAATCTAGTGTTGCAATATGTGACTCTAAATATCACTTACAAAAGCTTCCTTTGATTGTAAAATCTAGTGTTACAGTATGTGACTATAAATATCACTTACAAACGCTTCGTTTGTTTGTAAAATCTAGTGTTACAATATGTGACTATAAATATCACTTACAAACGCTTCCTTTGTTTGTAAAATCTAGTGTTACAATTTGTGACTATAAATATCACTTACAAACGCTTCCTTTGTTTGTTAAATCTAGTGTTACAATATGTGACTATAAATATCACTTACAAACGCTTCCTTTGTTTGTAAAATCTAGTGTTGCAATTTGTGACTATAAATATCACTTATAAACGCTTCCGTTGATTGTAAAATCTAGTGTTGCAATTTGTGACTATAAATATCACTTTCAAACGCTTCCTTTGTTTGTAAAATCTAGTGTTACAATATGTGACTATAAATATCACTTACAAACGCTTCCTTTGTTTGTAAAATCTAGTGTTACAATATGTGACTATAAATATTACTTACAAACGCTTCCTTTGTTTGTAAAATCTAGTGTTGCAATATGTGACCATAAATATCACTTACAAAAGCTTCCTTTGATTGTAAAATCTAGTGTTACAATATGTGACTATAAATATCACTTACAAACGCTTGCTTCGTTTGTAAAATCTAGTGTTACAATATGTGACTATAAATATCACTTACAAACGCTTCCTTTGTTTGTAAAATCTAGTGTTACAATATGTGACTATAAATATCACTTACAAACGCTTCCTTTGTTTGTAAAATCTAGTGTTACAATATGTGACTATAAATATCACTTACAAACGCTTCCTTTGATTGTAAAATCTAGTGTTACAATATGTGACGATAAATATCACTTACAAAAGCTTCCTTTGATTGTAAAATCTAGTGTTACAATATGTGACTATAAATATCACTTACAAACGCTTCCTTTGTTTGTAAAATCTAGTGTTACAATATGTGACTATAAATATCACTTACAAACGCTTCCTTTGTTTTAAGAATCATCCTGTTTGTGAAATGGTATTGATGATAACAAATAGAAGTCTGTGTGTGTATAAAACATTTTCAATAAAAAAAATCATTCCATTTCCAATAAAGGATTATATTCAGATGCTGATTTATGACATTATTTTCAGCTACATTCCATGTCATAAGAATGTGAAAACTCTAAATATTGTTATATGTACAATATTGGTAAAAAAAATTCCGAAAATCTTAAAGTTATATTTTAAGTGAACATTCAAGATGAAGCCTTGCTGGAAATTTGGTTAAATTGGAAACATACATTTCACTTTTCAATAAAATATTGTTTTGCAAAAGTGTATTATAAATGAAACAATTTAAGACTTAAGTAACTTTATAATTTTTATTATGCTTCGATGAATTTAGTGAATTTTGTCTTAAGATTTTAATGAATATGTGTAGTTTCATATGTATTGGTAATAAGATTCCCAACTTGAAATGAAACATTGCCAGGTTGCAGTTTTACATGTATTTCATTGTTAACATGTAGATGAAAGTGTTATGTGGTAGATTTAGTATTTTTCATAGCTACAATTGCGATATTACATTTATTTTATGCCACAGCAACTTTGCAGCGGGATTTTCCAAAGTTGTCTAACATTGATTAATTTTATTATATTGTGATTGTTAAAATTGCGAAGTGATTTTTAAACAACAGATGAATGTGGAAGTCGATGTGCCATTGAACATAAGGTAAACTAAACAAATGTTTCTCATCATTGTGACCATTGTTTGCATCCTAATGTATGCTATGTGTACGCTTGAGTAGACCATTCTGATCGTTGATATTGCCACCTTAATATTACGATGGTCTGTCTGCTTCTTTAACACATGTTCGATAGGCCGTAATCCTAAGGTGGCAAATTATTATGTTATTGTTTGTAGGAGCTTACTGCATTGTAGACTGTACATGTTAGGGACTTAAATCAACATGAATATTATTAGGAATAAATCTACATGAATATTATTAGAAATAAATATAAATACTTACATCAACATGAATATTAATCTACATGAATAGTGTTAGAAATAAATCTGCATGAATATTATTAGAAATAAATATAAATACTTACATCAACATGAATATTAATCTACATGAATAGTATTATAAATAAATCTACATGAATTTTATTAGAAATATATATACATAAATATTAATAGGAATAAATCTACATGAATATTTATTGGAATAAATCTACATGGATATTAGGAATAAATCATGATGGATATTACGCATTAAACTACATGAATATTAGGAATAAATCTACATGAATCTTAGGAATAAATCATGATGGATATTACGCATTAAACTACATGAATATTAGGAATAAATCTACATGAATCTTATTAGAAATAAATATACATGGGTATTAGAAATTAAACTACATAAATATTAGGAAAAATATACATAAATATTATTACAAATAAATCTACATAAATATTAGAAATAAAACAACATCAATATTAGGAATAAATCTACATAAATATTAGGAATAAAACTACTTGAATATTAGGATTAAATCTACATGAATATTAATAGGAATAATAAAATCTACATGGATATTAGGAATAAATCTACATGAATATTAGGAATAAAACTGCATGAATATTAGGAGTAAAACTACAAGAATATTTATAGAAATAAAATTATATAAATATTAGGAATTAAACTACATGAATATTAGGAATAAATCTTCATAAATATTATTAGAAATAAATCTACATGAATATTAGGAACAAAGCTGCATGGATACTATGAATAAGTTTATGGTCTTTCACTGTTGAAGGAAATAACATTTTTAAGAGTACTATTTTATAGTAGTCTTAACGTATTATTCTGTTTAAATTTATGTTGCGAATGACTTACTCAAGTTACATGTTATATTTTAAATAAGGTGTATGTTATGTTTAAACGTGCTACTAATGTATTCAGCATATTACATCAGTTGTTATATTGCAATGAACTTTCATATGCATTTATCAATTGTAACGGAGAATGTTATGAAAATGAGCGTCGTCGTGTTTTTATTTATTAATATTATTGTACATAACATCATTTGCTAAGCCGATGTTTTTATTTGTTTTATTATACTAGATTTTGTTTGAAATAAATTATGAAGAACAAATGTGCTTATCGTTATACATTTTACTGAATTTCTGAATCTATACGAGACAAGAGATCACTTTATCTTAGAACGAGCGAGAAAAGACGCGATCGCCATCAGTTTGTGATTTTACTAGCGCACATTTAACGGTACCTGTTCACAGATTGATGAATTGATAATTTCCAAAGTTTTTGTCACAGATTCCAAACATAAAAGAAGGCTGTACATACAGGAGCACTATAGCACTATTGACGTATACATATATTGAAAACAAGTGGTGTCACTATAATGTCACTTATGCTCCCAAATGCTCCTTTGTCAAAAACGAACACAGAATAATGGGGATTACTTTCGCTGGTGGAGAAGTTGATAGTAAGTTTCTAGGTTTTCATTAAATACTTTTGATAATATTCAAGCTAGTGGACTTTATGAAAAACTTAGCAAAATTATTTAAATTCAATAATGGCATAAATCTAACAAAGCACAGCATCGAGTTTAGGGGTTGCTTTCGATGGTGGCGACGTTGATAGTAAAGAACTATTTTTAAGTTTCAATTTAATACCTTTGATACTATTCAAGGTATTAGACTTTATGGAAAGTAACCAAAATTATAAAGTAAAATAACGGGCATAAATCTGTCAAAACACAAATGAGAGTTATAGAGGTTCCTTTCTGTGGTGGAGACATTGATAGTAAAATGTATTTAAAGTTTACAGTAAATACCTTTGATAGTATTCAAACTCTTGAACTTTATGAAAAACTATCACCAAAACATTTAAGTTTAAAAGGGACATTAATCTGTCAACAACAAACAAAGTTATGAGGGTTGCTTTCTCTGGATGAGACGTTGATAGTAAAGAAATATCTTAAGTTTCAAGTAAAAGCCTTAGATAGCATTCAAGATATTGGACTTCATAGAAAAAACATGTTAATCTTCACCGGACGGACTAACGGACGTACATACAGAGGACGGTTGGATTTAATATGCCTACCTTTGGTGGCATAATAACGTTTCATTGAGGAGTAATCTTCAGTTGAAATGCACAAATTTATAAAGCGTTTATAACGAACGAATATTCTGGAGTGCTTCTGATGTTTTCTTCACAATTGTGAAAACACGTGAATCACTTTAAACTTACACGAACATGTCTATTCACTGTAAACAAGATTGGCTGAGACGCTTCAGACTTTTGATCCGGAAGACGTAGGTTCGATCCCCAGTGGCGACACAATGTTTTTAAAGGCTTGTCTTGTTATAATACTTGTGTTCTTAAGTTTAGATGCTTTAGTTTTTCCAAATGATACCTTTAATGGCATTTTTTTTAATCTGTGAACACGCCTCTTTAAGCACATGCAATTTACTGAGCAATTTCTGCGACTTACCAAGGGCCATATAGGGTTAGCACCTTAGGAAAGCCTTCATTCGTATTAAAGTGAAAATATTCACTGTAAACATTTTTTGAAACACGAATACTTACTATAGGCGGAGGACGAGTTTAAAAATTGAGCGATGTTATGAGATTAAAGTGAGATTGAGCGTTGACATTTTGCCACATTCTCAAAATAGGCAGACCACACCAAAATTCATTTCTCGTCATAAAAAAATGTTTATGTCAATCCTCATGCTTTGCTCATTTTTCTGAAGAAATTTTTTCGAGCGATTGTCGTATGTTAAGATTTTTGGTTAAGTGTTTTTTCTGAGTCCATTTCTCAAAAACAATCAAAGGTTTCCATTTGAAACTTTCAATACTTTTTATACTTGTTTAATATCAAATGGCTACTCCATTACAAAAAGGTAGCCCTGTGATTTGTATTTCCAGATTTATTTGTCCATGGTTGGACTTACATCTTAGAATATGTTTTTCAATTCTTTTGGTAAATATATAAATGTCTCAATAACTTTCAAATACATTAAATTGAAACTCAAGATACTTGTTTATGG
Organism: Congeria kusceri; assembly: GCA_027627225.1. NCBI lineage: Eukaryota > Metazoa > Mollusca > Bivalvia > Myida > Dreissenidae > Congeria > Congeria kusceri. The sequence goes on along the minus strand of JAPFQT010000226.1, from coordinate 134,322 downwards.
TGCTGACCCCATTTTGCAGACAATAGGAGGTATCTTTTTTAAAGGAATTTGTTGGAGTCATTACCCTTTTTTTCAAATTACAATTTTCGCTTTAGGCCAATTTTTCAATACCGACATGAGGAATTGACTTGAACCTCAAAGTACTTGATCACAGTGATGAACTTATTATGTACATAAGAGCAGGTCACTTTATTAATGATTTTGTTTGTGTAATTGCCCTTTGTGTCAACTTCGAAATTTTGCTAAAGGCCAAATTAAACAATATCTTTTGGAAGTATTGACTTGGTATCCAAAATGCTTGACCACAGTTATGAACCCATTCTGTAGACAAGATGAGGTAACATTTTTTTCAAATTAGAATTTTCGCGCTCAAATGTATCAATAACTATAAAGGGTAAGAAACATGTGTATATCAATTCTTTATTTATCATATGTACATACAGTGTAATGAAAGTGCAATCACATTAATCTGAATATGATCGTCAGATGCTAATTTATGCAATACTAATATATACAACGTGCTGAGTTGTGTGATTGCTAATGAAACATTGAATACAAAAGTCAACCGATGTAGTGTTTGAGAACTAAACTCTTAACAAAAAGTATCTGAATTCGAAAGTAGTCATTGATTTGACACGCATTTCGACTTTTAACTCGCGCATATTTGAAAAATATTTCGTTCTTGATCATGAAATTTTCTGTGCCAACTCTTTATGCCTCTGAAATCCATATGTACCGGTAACATGAAGTATTTAGATAATTAAACAACTACATTCACCAACCAAGGTTTATATACCCATTGTCTATATTATACCGATTGCGGTGAACATGGGCACATTCGCTGACAAGAAGCCGGTACTACCGTGTGTTTTATGGACTTGTTTAAAACTACAAGCCCTGGGCCTTTAATATTTAGTATGTAGTATTATCTTATACATGTAGTCCTTTGCCATTATATTAAAATGCCAAAAACTAGACGACGCCCTGTGGCTTAATATATTGACATGTGTTTTAAGTCGAAACAAATTTTAAAAATATGCTTGTCTGAAATATCAAAGTCTATGTTCTTATTATTAGGTCTGTAGCGTTGCCTTGAGGTCTGTTACCAGTTTTTAATATGATGCCCTTGGGCTAAAAATGACCCAATCCCGGGACTTTATTCTTGTATTGACTTATGTAGGAAAAAACTTCGAATTCCATATTGTCTTAAACGACAGGAATACAGCTTGGTATGAAGCATCAACTTATAGCCCTCTTACCAATATACGGAAGTTGCCGCTTAAAGATAGCCACGGCCCGGGGCTCAATATTTTGCACACAGACTTTCATAGGAACACCCCGAACATTTTTGAATCATTGTCTTATATGCATATAGCAAAATTGTAAAAAATATTGTATCTTGGCTAAAATTGGTCCGCGCTGGTCCTGACTTTTTTAATAGACCTTCAATATGGAAAAAACTTAAAAAACATTGTCAAAAGCTACTAGAAAAGCCCTTTATAATTCGTATGAAGCTCTTTCTGATCGTCCTGTTTAAATTTGTTTAATTGATGCTACTGGTCTAACAAGTAGCACTGGGGCCAGAAGAGTTTCTGATCCTAATAGGCCTAGTGTTTATTTCACGAAACAATTGTTTTGCAAAATTGGGGTAAGTTTGATTTTGTGATTCAATGCGTTTGAATTGATTAGGTTACATATATACTTATATTAAATTCTTCAAATAATGCATTTGTAGAGCTACTTTTTCTTGTTGTTGAATAATGAAACAACACTAAAACGCGAAAATCGGCAACATGTACCAAAATGCTTCTATCAATAAATACATGTATAGTATACAAGATGTAAAAACAAGTACAGTGTATTGTATTTCCATTGGATTGTTTCTGCGTAATATATTTACATAATTTGTCATTACTGCAACACTCGGTAAAATATCTGGTCCAATTTAGTAACGCCATTCCCTTCCATGTGCAGTCGCTGATTGAACTCGTGTAATACATCAATTATACGTCTGCATAATTCCTGCAGAAGAAAATCCGTCTCCATGTTCTCATTCATGCATAGGGCCTGTCTCTTTGAGAACTCTAGATGCAGCATCTCAATCTCTGTTCTCATCCTGCTGTACCACAGTAGTGGCTCCGGGTACGCGATAATAGCCTGTCGTATCTTCTGCAACCTCCGTATTATCCTCGGACCTTCATACATCATGTCCGTGATAGTTGCTAACCAGGTACGCTGCAGCTCATCCTGCAGTCCACAGGCTGCCATCAGATTTCTCTCCGGTATCATATAGTATGGCAGCTGTCTCGTATATATAGCAGTTCTTAGTTCTTTCAGCCCTTCGTTCAGCCAGTGAAACAAACTTTTCTCATGAAACAAAGTTTGAGGGTTGTTCTCCGCTAGCCATAATACTATGTTTTTCAGCGTAAATGATGTTACCTCTTTATGTCGAGGAATCAGGATATCTTTAACTATCATTTTCAAAATAATGTATAGTTTGGTCTGAGTATCATTAAGATTTTTTATTAGTTCGGTTTCCCCTGTATTGAAACAAATTCTCCACTCCACGTGCTTATATTCACTGCCTTTAAAACCAACAGGAGACACAAATGCCCCCATGTATAAGACGTTCTGAACGATATCCGGTGGTGGCCAATGACGAGGTCTGTCAGCCCATCTCTGCAGGATGCTGGGGCAGTAACAGCGTAGTGCAAACACGTTGTCTTTATGAACAATGCTGTTTACTGTAGACGGTATTGACGGTCCAGCTCGTTCATGACGCACCTCATTTGCTGGTAATCTTATTAAATTTGAAAATTCACTAACAAATAAATCACTGCTTAGGAGAGCGCCTTCACTTCCATCATAGCAGAGGGCATTATTCAGGCGTTTCGAAATACGTCCACCTTGGCTCTTGTACATAAGTCTACAGTGTCCTGGATAACTTACCCGCGAATTTAACACAAACACCGTGGTTTCCCCTGCAAGATTGCTACTGCCAATGCCATCTTGCAGGCAGATGACACCTTCTATTACATGCATACAGTCAATATCACTTTCGAAATAGCACGTCAGGCCCTCTGCCTTACTCCCGGTGATAATAGTTGTTAGCCCACCACTATACCGTGCAGAGTCCAGTCTAGCTATTTCCCTGTATGTGTCAGTTCGTTTCTTTCTGATCACCGGACCATAACCCATCAACGTCAAGATTCTACATGTCTCTTCAGATGCCTTTTCACACTGAACCTGAAATGTATTTCAAGTCACTCAATTTATTTGTTTCAAATGAATTTTCAATATTGGTTTTTATAAAATGAACCTAATATGAACATAATACATTATATTCCGGTTATCAATTAATAACTATTTCTTAAGCAATATGATATCATCAACACAAAAGCATAGTGTACGCTCTTCAATACTTAGTACTAAATGTACATACATTTATAATTTAGATTCATATATAACATATAAAGTACATTTACAGTTATTTATATATCAATAATTAAAAGGCTGGCAATTTAAAAGACTAATGTCGAGAAAATAAAATAAAAGTAAGTATATGTTGAATGTTTTAAATGGAAAGAAAACTTGTGAATGATGTTGGATGTTTGTTATGTCATTGCTTTACAAAATAAATAAAGTCATAATTACATAAAATACTTTCGATCTATTAATATTAGCTTGTATTTCACCTGATTGAAAAACGATATTCAGACCACTGAAAAGACCACGCTTATGAGATCACGTAGCCCTTAACTTGCGCAATTAAAAATGTCGTTCCCAGGTAATTTTTGCTGCTTCTTATACAAGAAAATACAGGTTTTTGAACAAAAAATTAAATGCAAAAGGTAACATATGCATACATGTACACAATTCTATTACGCGAAAAACCGATGCAGCGTATTGGGTCAGACGATTTTATTGCTTCGTAGCCTACACAGTCAAATAGTAGGTCATTCGATTTTCCCTACTACAGCCTAAAATTAACAAGAATTACACTGTAGTATTGTGTTCTAAAAATGTTAAAAAGAAGCATTGATAACAGGTAATAACACTTTCAGCAACAAGCTAAAATAGTCGATGGAGCGCATTAATTTATTTGCCCTATTACTGTGGCATTCAAGTAACAAGGATAGTTATTCAAAATTGAAATAAAATAGTAATACATTGACTTTTCAGGAATTTTAATTGTTATCAACCACAAGTGAAACATATTGTAGAACAAATGACATGCAAATTGTTAAAAAATAAAAGGGTAAGAAAAAAAGAAGGTGACATATTCGTGGTTTCGATTTTGGTGATTCGTTGCCTGCATAGTAATACACGGAGTTCCCGTGGTACATGTTCTGCGAATTGCCCTTCCAAAACCATCAGTTTCTGTACTAAAATTGGTGCTTCTAATCCAGCCAAAACTACAACAACAACAACAAATACTACCGCTATTACTCTTTCCACTACCGCTATTACTCTTTCCACTACTTAAACTACTACTACTACTGCCACCACCGCCACCACCACCACTACAACACTTACTGAAGAATCAGGACTGTACAGTACAGAATCGGACCCAACATGTCTGAACCCTCCTTCCGCCATTATATAGCTGAAAGTAGATATCTAACATCAGTGAAACGTCATATAGAAAAAGTATGCATATTGATTAATAATATTATTTTGATTTAACTACCACATAAAAATTACTTTCATAATACTGTATTTTGAAAACTAATTTAAGTCAAAACAATTATAATAGAAAGGCTGTTAAAATTAGCATGCATTATGTTGTATATGTAATACAGAATAGTTAACCGCTGAAAACGAAGTTTAACATATTGATATACACGTGATGTTATAATGTTTTTATCTTAAAACCACGTCGAACAAATGAATATAACGCTAAATATTGTTTATAAAACACCCAGATGGATAGCGTTTTATAGAATAACCACCGAATTTGTAATTTAGTACACTCTAGAATATCAGGCTAAATAGCGCATATAAAAACACACGGCTTAATAGCGCGCACCATATTAAATAGCGTTCATTATACCAACATGTTTTATAGCGCACATCAGGACACCATGCTAACTAAAGCATATTGGAATATGAAGCCATATAGTACACAATAGAACACCTGGCTAGAATGTTCAATAGGTTGCATACACGAAGAAACCAGTACAGAGCGCACATCAGAATTCCAGGCTAATAACCGACATAAGAATACCAGGCTATATAGCGCACATCAGAACTCCAGGCTAATAACCGACATAAGAATACCAGGCTATATAGCGCACATCAGAATTCCAGGCTAATAACCGACATAAGAATACCAGGCTATATAGCGCACATCAGAACTCCAGGCTAATAACCGACATAAGAATACCAGGCTATATAGCGCACATCAGAACTCAAGGCTAATAACCGACATAAGAATACCAGGCTATATAGCGCACATGAGAACTCCATGCTAATAATCGACATAAGAATACCAGGCTATATAGCGCACATCATAACTCCAGGTTAATAAACGACATAAGAATACCAGACAATATAGTGCACATCAGAACTCCAGGCTAATGACCGACATAAGAATACCAGGCTATATAGCGCACATCATAACTCCAGGCTAATGGCCGACATAAGAATACCAGGCTATATAGCGCACATCAGAACTCCAGGCTAATAACCGACATAAGAATACCAGGCTATATAGCGCACAGCAGAACTTCAGGCTAATAAACGGCATAAGAATACCAGGCTATATAGAGCACATCAGAACTCCAGACTAATAACCGACATAAGAATACCAGGCTATATAGTGCACATCAGAACTCCAGGCTAATAACCGACATAAGAATACCAGGGTATATAGCGCACATAAGAACTCCAGGCTAATAATCGACATAATACCAGGCTATATAGCGTGCATTGGAACTGCTGGCTATATAGACTATGTATAGAGCACATTGATACATGCGCTATACACATTGATACATGCGATATACACATAGATACATGCGAAATACACATAGATACATGCGCTATACACATAGATACATGCGCTATACACATTGATACATGCGATATACACATAGATACATGCGCTATACACATTGATACATGCGCTATACACATTGATACATGCGCTATACACATTGATACATGCGCTATACACATAGATACATGCGCTATACACATTGATACATGCGATAACATTCACATTCAGTATACTGCACCACAATCATTTCAACCAAAGTTAAAAACTATATCATTTGGTTTGTGATTAGAGCGACGGGTTAAGCCTCTGTCACACATTCCCGTTTGTTCATGCCGTTCTTGAGCCGACAGCGTCCTGAATCAATTATGTCAAAAGTCGGGACAATATTCTGAGATCCGGGGCTCAAAATTCAATGTCTGATCCAAAGATCGAATATGGTCATGACAGCGTCTCGACAGAGTCCCAACAGAGTCCTGATTTTCTAGAAAGTCCCGACAGCCTCCAGGCAGTCACGACTTTTTTTAATTATTAGTGTCGTAGTGCTGTCAGGACGCTGTCAAGAGCCATACTCATTATTGGTTGTCGATCATGATGATGAATAAATATACGCATATATCCAGTGGCCGTCTATACAATGTATCCGCTGAATTACATCGCAATAACTCGACAACTTAAACAAATTGTTCACACCAGCATAATAAGAACAATAGTACTTGCAATTAGAACAATATGTACATTTCCATACAGGACATTTACCACAACAACAACATACCAATTGTGGATTGGCCTCTCACGACAACACCTGACACTGGACCCTGAACCGTAGGCTTTCCCCTGTGCTGGGCTACTGCAATATTAATGCATATGTGCACATAAATATTAAAGACAGTGATAATGGTTACGACTGTTAATAATATAACATTATGCTGCCATCACAAAATACCAGAGTCTGAGAAAACTACATATTTTCTCCAATTAATACAATATTCGACAAAGGCACCGTTCAATGGCCAACTAGACTAAAATCCCAATAATACATTTACATAATTTAAATACAACATACCTTCATAAAACTGATATAAATTACAAATAGACTGCCACTAAAATGGCTGAATCTGTTCCGGCAAATCGTGATACTCTGCTTGATCGACTCAATTATCGATAGGTTACACTCAACTATACAAAGTTGAACCGGTTTCCCCCCTGTGAAAATGACGTCCCGTCATAGTCATAACATTTCTATAGCCAGTCATGAGTTCAGTCGATTGTCCACATTTTAAAATCATTATATGTACTATAGCACTAGAAATCAACATGTACTAAATATTTACAACAGAATATAAGATAAAACTTGCAAACCACATACATGCAGCAATAATTTGACTATTCATATATCTGCACTAATACAGCTTCCTTTCTTTGAAAGAAAAACATACATTTAACAATTCATATCTGAATTAAGTTCACGATTCTTCTCTCCCCCTCTAAATGAATTGTGTACTCTAAAATAGGTTATATATATATGTACAGATTATAATAAAATTCTACTTCATAATAGCATCTACTACTTTTCTAGCAATGTCACAGTCCATATTGTTTAAAATTCCAGAAGCTTGAAATCTGCTATCAATAGGTCCGTTCACTACACTAAACATGTGAAAATCATCATATCTCGCTGGTTGTTTCCTTTGTCGATCTGATTTTCTTGTAGGTTGTACTGGTAATTTCCTTCTTTTCTTTCTTGTTGTATCATTCACATCTTGTTCTTGCACTGTAGTGTCTTGAGTGATTTCATGTTCAAATTATCTCTGTCAGTATTCTCTACTTCTACTGTTGGTTCCATGGTTTCATTATCGGTTTCAGTGTTGGATTCATTTTCTTCATTTCGCAGCTCAATTACAGCTGTATTCCTCTCGGCTTCTTGTTCTCCAGAGAGTAGACTATTCCCAACTGTGATTTCCTCATTAACTGTTCTCGTTCGCACATCACTATCATGTCTGGGCGATGTATATGCTACATCACTAGACTCTGTGACTCGTTCTCTGTTCCCTTTTACCATGAGTTTGTGGGCGTCCCCACTTACACTTGTTCTCGGAACATGTATATAACTCACACTATCTTCATCAGAACTGTTGCTTTGTGACGGTTCACTCTGTGCAACATCTAACAACTTACTTTTGGATGCATCCTTCTCATAAACAGCAGTTTTCTGCACTGGGTCAATCACTTCTTGTTGACTTGACTCGTCATGATTTCCCTGAGTTTGCACTGGAAACAAATGATTCCTATGCAAAGTTTTAACTCTACCACTTTCCACACCTGTAAGCCTGAATACAGGAATATTTTATCTTGGTTGTTCTGTTATCACATACAGTTCTTCTTCATATTTGTCTGCGAGCTTGTGCTTTCCTTCACCATGTGCCAATATTTTCACTAAAACGTGGTCACCTACTTCCACATTAGCACCTCTGACCTTCAAGTCATAACTCTGCTTCTGCTTTTCTCTGGTTTTAGAAATATGCTTTTCTACAATTTCTCTTGTCTTACTGATTCTATCTTTCAAATCATCAATATACTATTGAGTTGTCTTGTTGATTGATGTTTCTTGGGTTCTTTCAAATACAGTATCAATTGGTAATTTTGGCTTCCGTCCAAACATCAATTCGAAAGGTGAAAACTTCGTTGATTCATGTGGAGTACAGTTGTATGAGTAAACTAAGGAGCTTATGTATGTTTTCCAGTTGTCTTTCTGTTCATTTTCCAAAGTACCTAATATATTTAATAGTGTTCTGTTGAATCTTTCTGGACCGGCATTGCCTTGGGGATGGTAAATGGATGTATGTGTCTTTTTCATGTTGGTGATGTTTACATAATTATTTGATGATTTCGGATTCAAAATTTGCTCCCTGATCTGAATGCAATCTAGTTGTAATACCGTAATGGATAATAAAATTGTTGAGAAATGCTTCTGCAGTAGTCTTTGCAGTATGATTTCTAGTAGGAATAGCAAGTGCAAATTTGGTGAAGTGATCTGTAATCACTAGAATGCTGTTGTATCCTCCTTTTGATGATTCCAAATTAGAGATAGTCAAAACAAATGAGCTCTAGTGGATATGTTGTATGCACAATAACTAGGGGTGCTCTGGTGTTAGTAGCAGTTTTCCGTAGTAAACATCTGTTGCACTGTGACATGTATTTCTCTATCTCAGTTGTCATTCTAGGCCACAAAAATCTTTGCCGTACAAGTTTCAAAGTTCTTTCTTTACCAGGATGTCCTACATGAGTATGAAGACCTTTCAACACATCTGCCTTATACACTTCAGGTGTCACTAAATGTTCAATATGTTCACCTTGGTCTTCAATTTCTCTGAACAACACAACTCTCTTGATCTTCAAACTTGCAACGTTCTTTTTCATGTTCAGATCTGGCTTACTGTATATGTGTTGTGTGAGTGTCTTATCGATAACTGCTCTTCTCCACTTGTCAACTGTAGGATCAGATTGTTGGGCTTTTCGAATTTCCCGCAGTTCCATTTGAGCCAATGTTGTCCAAAGTTATCATCCACAACATTTAAAGATAAACAAGGCAATGTTTCAAAATAATAATAACTACTCTGAAGAGAATTGCAAATAGCTTTGACAACATTATTATCAAGTTGTAAACGATCACTAGAATATACATCTTTTGCTTGTGGGTATCTGCTAAATGCGTCAGCATCTGTGTTTTTCACACCTCGTCTGTAAAAAATATCAAAGTTATATTCTCCCAACGCTTTAGCCCATCTTTGACCGGTGGCATCTAGTTTTGCTGACGATAAAACATACGTCAAGGGATTATTGTCTGTGTTCACTGTAAAATGATTATGTGACAAATATTCAGAAAATTTATCTGTAATGGCCCACTTTAACGCTAGAAATTCTAATTTGAATGTAGAATAGTTCTTTTCCGACTTCGAGAGTGCTCTGCTGGCATAAGCTATGGCTCTTTTCCGATTGTCAGCTTGTTGTTGGTACTGTACTGCTCCCAGTCCTTGTATTGATGCATTTGTGTGCAATTCAAAAGGTTTCTGAAAATCAGGATAAGCCAAAATAGGTGATGTGGTTAATATGATTTTTTATTTATCAAAAATTTCTTGGTTTTCTTTTGTCCATGTCCAGTCTTTAGCATCTTTCTTCTGTTGAGCTTTCTTACCTGTAGGATGTGGGATCAAATCTGAAAGAGATTTAGTGAGTTTACTGAAATCTTTGATGAATCTCCGGTAGTACCGAGCAAATGCTAAGATATAATGTAATTAGTTAGGGTTTTGTGGTGTTGGTCAATTTGTTATATTGTCAATTTTCTCAGGATCTGTCTCCACCCCTTCATTGCTCACAATGTGACCTAAAAAATTAACACTTTGTTTGAAAAAATGACACTTTTCAGGACTAAGTTTCAAGTTACATTCCTGCAATCTAGATAAAACTAATTCTAACCGCTCTAACTGCTCGGACACCATGTTGCTGAAAATCAAATCATCAAGAAAAATAACACATATTTTCATATTTATGTCACCCAAACATGTTTGCATTAACCCTTGATAAGTGGCTGGACTGTTACACAAACCTAAAGGCATCTTGTTAAATTCAAAGAATCCGAGTGGTCCTACAGTAAATCCAGTGCGTTCCTTATGTTCCTCTTGTATTTCAGCTTGATGGTACCCTGCCTTCATGTCTACAGTTGAAAAGTACTTGGCTCCTTGCAAACAATAAAATATTTCTTCAATTCTTGGAAGAGCAAATGAATCCTTTATGGTTCTGTCGTTCAGCATTCTGTAGTCAACACAAAGTCTAAGTTTTCCGTTCTTCTTTCGCACTATGACAATGTTCGATGAAAATGGAGATTTAGATGGTCGTATAATGTTACATGCTAACAGCTGTTCTATATGCTGTCTAACTTCGTTGATCACTCCAGGCGGTATTCTTCGGTGTCTCTGCTTAAATGGTCTTTCATCATGTAAATCAATTCGGTGTTTGATGGTTGTGCAGTTTCCAATATCAGTGTCACTTGTACAGAATATATTGCGGTGTTTCATTAGAAGGTCATTTAATGCTTGTCATTGTTCAGGTTCTATGATGTTTTCTTCATCAATGCTGAGTTCTTTGACTATTTTCTGCCGTTTTCTGTCTTTGTCTTCTTCTTCTAATCTGTCAAGCACTTCTTCTGTTACTTCTACTGGTTGTAGTTCGCACAAGATAGCTTTTGGTGCCAGACATACAGTGTTGGTTGACAAATTGGTCAAGGTAACAGTTATGTTCTTCTTTCCAGACATCATTAATGCTGGACTCACTTCAACAGTACTAGGCAATTTACTTGCATTACACTCCTGGATCAGAGCAGAAGTTACTGGATAATCCATTTCTTTGTCTGTATAGGCTTGGACTGTTACTGTTTCATTTGATCTAATAATAACTTGATACTGCAAGGCGTTTCTCACGATAGCTATACAGTTGTTGTTCTGTGCTGTAACTTCTTTTCCCTAAACACAATGCTTCTAAAACATAAGTACCATGGCACATGTAAGTCAGCTTTCTGCAAAATATGGTAATGACTGTCCGTCAGCACACTCTACATGGAGAATTTCTTGCAAAGGTTGTAATGGAATGCCTTTAAAGTGTTCAACGTAGAAGGTTTTGGCGATAACACTTACACAGCTTCCTGTGTCCAACAGTGCTTGTGTTTCTTTGCCGTTAATATAGACATTGGCTTCATTAGATTCTCCTACTAATTTGCAATCTGTTACTGTAGTGCCCGCATTCGATCCTTGCCGTTAATCTAGATATTGGCTTCGTTAGATTCTCCTACTAATTTGCAATCTGTTACTGTAGTGCCCGCATTCGATCCTTGCCGTTAATATAGAGATTGGCTTCATTAGATTCTCCTACTAATTTGCAATCTGTTATTGTAGTGCCCACATTCGATCCTTGCCGTTAATATAGATGTTGGCTTCATTAGATTCTCCTACTAATTTGCAATCTGTTATTGTAGTGCCCGCATTCGATCCTTGCCGTTCATATAGATATTGGCTTCGTTAGATTCTCCTACTAATTTGCAATCTGTTATTGTAGTGCCCACATTCGATCCTTGCCATTAATATAGATATTGGCTTCATTTGATTCTCCTACTAATTTGCAATCTGTTATTGTAGTGCCCGCATTCGATCCTTGCCGTTAATATAGATATTGGCTTCATTAGATTCTCCTACTAATTTGCAATCTGTTATTGTAGTGCCCACATTCGATCCCTCAATAAGAGCACTTACCCTTCTTTTAAATTTCTGTTTCCATTCTGCAAGTCATTCGGGCAATCTTTTGCAAAAGGCCACCACATGTGTGACATGCACCTCGGAAGATGTTACTGCCTCGTGGTATTCTAGGTCTGAAGCTGCCTCTTCCTCCTCTATGTTGTGGTGGTTGTTCTTCTAAAGTTTCTGCCAACATAATAGGTTGGGTTGTTGTTCGCCTTCTGCAATTCCTCAATCTTCCTGTTCAATTCATTTACCATCTCTCTCAATTCGTTGATCTCTGACTTGTCTTCCTTTTCAGTCTTCTGAGCAACATTGCATGGCTTCTTCTTATCTGTTGTTTGGAGCTCTTTCTCCAATCTTCGTAACTTTATCGTGAACCTGTCGTACTTGTACTGTGCTATATGCTTCAGCACTAGTTTCAATCCTTGAACAAGCACTTGTTTCAAGAGCTGATCATCTCCTTTTTGATTGCTTTCAGTTCTACTGCTCTGGCATACAAATCTTCCAGCCTTGATGCATAAGTTGTAACTTCTTCAGATCCATGGGTACAGGAGTAAAATTTTCTCATCACCGACTCTTGCGATTCTACGCTACCGTAAGTACCTTCTAGCTTCTTCTTAACTTCTTGGATGGTTGTACCAGGTCCTAATCTCCGCACGATATCGCTGGCTGTGCCTCGCACTGACCTTCGCATTACCAGCATAACTTGCTATTCCGTGAATGTTCCCTCTGTCAACAGTGCGTCTATTTCATAATTAAAGGCATCCCACGAAACTTCACCTTTATTATCTTCCCCCGAGAATGTAGAAAACTTTGGGAAATGGTATGTTCCTGTCTCTGGAGTAGCAGGAGTTCTCAGTAATGAATACTCATACCTTGATCTTTCGATTGGCTGTGTCTTGATGGTTTTCTATTATCGCCCATCTTCTGGCCAAGACTTCTCAGAAATAGACCCAAGTCTTCCTCACTTTCTGTCTGAGGATCCATGTTCAAAGCATGAAGCGCCTCTAGTAGCTTCTTTTCCTTTTCTGACAACGTTTGTTCTCGTTCAGACCCACCGCTTGCTAATTCACTCTTAGATGAGTCATCATCTTCCTTTGACCTTGCATAATCCCTCCTATCCATTATAATTAAAATAGAGAAACTAATTAATAAACTGACTGAAATGTAAAACAGATTCTACATAAAACACACAAAATAAATTATGGACATCCTCTGCAAATCTGAAAATGTGCAAATAAATGTTAATGTTTTAATTAAAATTTACATTTTGCTGCAACAAGTATAAAAAAACATCAAACTACTCACTGCAAAATAATACAGTTATAAATCAATTAATCAATCTGCCTTTCCTGAAATTTTAAAACAGACATGTCAAGGTCAAAATTTCAATGTCAATAATATTACCGTCAAGGTCAATATCCCAGTATATCAAGCGTGTGTAGCATTCAGCAAGATTTCAAATTAAACCACCGTTATATAGCTGCGTGATCTGAATGCTTGTCACTACCTCCAGACAAACATCTGAAATAAAACTAGTTGGCCACTAAAAAGTACTGTTATAACAAAAAATAATAAATTTACTATGTACTCTTTTCAATATGATGGCAACATTATGAAAAGTACAGATGCTTCAGTTAAATATAATTATAGACTTGCTATAATTAAGAAACTGTACCTAGGTTTATTTATTTATATGCTATGGTATCATTCAATAGTGACATTTTCCCAAATTTTCCTTTTCACTTTCCTAGACTATTAGAAAATTGCAGTTCTAAATAAAACAGTTAACAAAATATAGCAAAATATTTACAAAATACTGTACCCACATGGTTGTTTACAATTTAATAAAGAACTTCAACTGCAATTGACTAAATAAATGGCCTTCAACTATTGTTACTCACAAAAACAGGTTAAACAGCTGTCTGGATCAATCAATAGGCCGCTAGACTGCAATGTAATTGTCACAGGGTCCAGTGTCAGTTCGAGAGTCCTTGTACACACTGCAACTCCAAGCTGCCCCCTCAAAACTGTAGAATGTCCACAGCCTTTCACGTGATCGTATAATACAAATCAGCAGTGTAAAAACACGTTTCAGTTGTTAAACGAGAGAAACAAAAGTTTATACACGTTGGGCGCCATTTGTAAATTGTATGCTTTAGTGATAGATGAATAGTAAATTATCTACACAACACAATGGGTTCGATTATATGTCCGTTAATAATTACCCTCCATGTTCACCTCAAACAATTGATAACATGAGTATTTAATACTAATATGAGTATATATCTGGCAAGGTCGTATTTAATACTAATATGAGTATATATCTGTTAAGGTCGTATTTAATACTAATATGAGTATATATCTGTCAAGGTCGTATTTAATACTAATATGAGTATATATCTGTCAAGGTCGTATTAAATACTAATATGAGTATATATCTGTCAAGGTCGTATTTAATACTAATATGAGTATATATCTGTCAAGGTCGTATTTAATACTAATATGAGTATATATCTGTCAAGGTCGCAGACACTGATATCATGTGCTGGAGCCCTGCAATTATAAATTACGGATTCTCAACAGTAATATACAAAATATACAATTACAATAATATTGAAATATATAATCATGATGAATAAGGAATAAATAAACGCACACATCTAGTGGCCGTCTATACAATGTATCCGCTGAATTACATCGCAATAACTCGACAACTTAAACAAATTGTTCCATGGGCATAATAAGAACAATAGTACTTGCAATTAGAACAATATGTACATTTCCATACAGGACATTTACCACAACAACAACATACCAATTGTGGATTGGCCTCTCAAGACAACACCTGACACTGGACCCTGAACTGTAGGCTTTCCCCTGTGCTGGGCTGCTGCAATATTAATGCATATGTGCACATAAATATTAAATACGGTGATAATTGTTACAACTGTTAATAAAATATATAGCATCCACAGGACATTTTTGAAACTTCAGAACAACTATAATTATTATATATCATTGGAAAGGTATTGATAAAGAAAAAAATCGGTGTAATTTTTTTTTTCGGACCACCCTATCAGGAGTTATGGGCCTTTACAATTTTGACATTTCGTATTTTTTATGCCGAAGTCACATACTATAATTTACTTAGATTTTATATTTAAAGCAGTGCCAAATATTAATATTTTAAATAGTTATATCAATTATATACAAAAGCAAGAGTGATTTGTATATAAATAATGTTTATTTCAAATTTGTTATTCATTATATAGAGATAATTATAGCCATTTGCCTACTGCGATATTAAGCTATTATTCACATAAAATGCCGCATTATTTAAAAAAATTCTTGATAAGCACATCTTGACAATTTTAGTACTCCCTACTGTATCTGACATTTTATGATGATTATTGATTAATTCACAAGTATGATTTGATTGGTGTATTAAGACGAACATAGGATGATCACACATGTTTTATGAATATAATATCAATCGTATTCAAATATATGTCATTTTGTTATGCCTTCTATTTCTAAAATGTGTTAGTGATCCTGCTCCCGGATTATGACATCACCGGCTTGATATTCTTCACCCAGCTTTGCTGTGTATACGGCCTCGTCATCATCATACGTCACATTAAACCATTGAGGAAAGCCTGGGACCTGAAAGCATAAAGTATACGATATGTTACGTAATCAGATGTTTGCTTTTCACGTGTTTTTCCAATTCAATATTTGCTTTTCAATTAAAGCACCTGAAAATGAATAACAATGATTTAGCAATGAATTATTTGCAATCACCTGGGAAATAACTCTCCCTTTATACCATCTTGGCTCATCATTCTCCAACCATTTATGTTCTATGACTCTGCCAACCAACATATGAGATTGTTCTGGTGGTGGGATTTCATAAGTATGTTCAATTAACGAAAGAACATTTTCCTTCGACTCATTTACTGTCAAATTTGTTCTCTTACCATTAATAAGTTTACTAAATGAATAAACACCTGGCTTGTTACAGACTTGTTTAAAAACATTTTTTTTTAATCGTAGTTGAACCTTAAGGGCTTCCTCATTTAATTTCTTTCTTAGAACTTATATTGGAAAGCTCCTCTTTCATTTGCTGTTTGTTCTGCCACAGTCCATAAAAAAGCATATCAGTTGTTTCTTTTTTGGGTCTTTCAATTCTTCTTTTTTCTAGCACTTGTTTCTTAAGAATATACTCTTGTCGCTTTTATATCCTCTTTAACAGTATTTCCTCTTCTCTTTTCTTAAATTTCCTTCTTTAGGATGGTACCTCTTTTCTTGCATGTCCAATTATTTCTTTGCTGTTAGCTTTGTTTTAAAGCCACTCACCCGTTTTATTGAGCAAAAACAAAATTTGGCTTTCTAAGTTTCTATGTTAGGTTACAATAATTTTTGAAATAAGACCAAGAGCATCTTACATCAAGCAAGAAACAAGTTTCTTTGAGATTCTATGCAACACTCTTCAGTAAACCATTCATAGAATTTGTTTTGTTAAAAACCCTAGCAGTTTATTTTGTACGAAAAAAACGTGTCCAGCATTTGAAAATAATATGTTAAAACGATTTCCTCTAAGTGGCAGTAATGGCAAACCTAAAAGCTGGTTATATTTAAAAAAAAAAAAAAAGAAATAAAAGTAAAAAAAGCTGAATGCCAACCATTTTCCTGATCGCCTGTTCATGCGAATGCTTTGCAGGTTGTGTGTACCAATCGGATTGTTCCGGACTTTGTAAAAGAAGGATTATCAATATGTTCTTTCTCCGATTCATATATCGCCTGCTGTGAAACATCAGCCATGTGCACTATTGTATGGAGGCCACAGAAATAATTATTCATTTGACTTATCGCTTGTTTGGACTCTTCATTCATGCTATTATAATGTTTGATTACATCTGGCAATAAACTGGCCCTATATTCAGAATTTCTTCAAGCATTGAATTAAATTTTGTTTCTGTGGACGCTCTGTCACTCATGGTATGTTTTATATTACAAAGAATTTGTTTTGCTGGACTTTCCGTATTTTCGCCGTTACTTGCTAAGTCAATGTCATTTAAAATATCTTTAAATGTGTCGAGTGTATAAGATGCTGATTTGGTCGCCATATCACGTAAACCTAAAAGCAAGTAGTTTCCGTCACTTTCTGCGTACTCAGACAATGGCCGTCGGACTATCACAGACCTTTCCGCTGACCAATTGTTAATTGTGCATACAGACGGAAGTTTATTGGGACTTTTGTTTCAAAGTTTCAAAACAGCTTTAATTACCGGACTCACATTTTCACAAGACAGATGTAAATCTAAAAGTCTGTAAACACATTCACGAAGCTCTGGCATATAACAGTTTTTATTTTCATAAAATAAGGCCATATCTTCAATGTTCTGCAAAGTAGCATTTTTAATATTGAGATCATCAATTATAACTTTAAGGTTCTTGATCTCTTCATTTCTTTGCAGTATTTCATTTTTTAGGTCACATATTTTTGAAATAAGTTCCTGAATGTCTAATTCATGTCCTGTAACCATATCAATGTCAGCGTCAAATTTCTAAAAAGTTTCTCGTCAACATGCTTCGCTGTTAGCAGTGCGTTTTGAGGCTTTTCGCTGCGATTAAGTTTTATTAATATATTTACCAAGACTTTCCTTTAAACTATCTTTTCCAGCCAAAGTTAAATCTAATTCTTTTTCTTTCAATTTCATTTGATTTTTCGTTTGATGCAGCTCAGATGCCAGAGTTTCAGACACAGATATATAACCCTCAGCTTTAATACGCAAATCATCATTTGTAGCAAATGGATCAGTTTGATTACTTTGACAGACATTTTCATTTTTTTTCTCAATCTGAAACCTTTCATTCATAAAGAGATCCAAATTGACTTTTCCCTTTACACGCATTTTACTTTTATTTAAATTCTGAAATGTTTGATAAGTACGTGTAACAATACCCAGTACTTATTTATATGTCATATTCTGTCCATATTTTTCAATGATATATTTTGTTGTTTTGTCAATGCCACAGCACTTGATATACTCAACAACACTTTCTATTTCAGAATTTGTTAATTCATTGTGATCGATCTAAAAATAAATAAAAGACTGATACTTACATGATATTAAGAACTTGCACTATTTTCCAGCATGATCCGAGGGCAGCTACAAAACTAAATAATTAATAAAACTGAATAACTCTAAATTGTGATTAAAACCTAAGCAAGCTATGCAACCAAGAGTTTGAAATTATATGCATGTCTCATATCCTAAAAGTATATGAATATTTATAAAAAAAAGCATCACCAAATCTGACCAACTTCACCAAAATAAAACTGTGGGGTCTACTGTCTACATGATTTAACTTATAATGATGTGTTAATAAACATCGTGTTGTGCCTACACTACGTAGGTCGCGAAAATACGTGATAACTTGGTTAATAAACATATTGTTGTGCCAATGCTACGTAGGTCGCGAAAATACGTGATAACTTGAAAAGACATCTTTACCTCCTTATATTTAGTTGTAAAGTATTGAAAAATCGTATTTGCACTTTCATTTTCAAAAAAAATACAGGTTCTTTACAATTGGGAATTTTGGGTCAGAATTGGGAAAAATTATGCATATTTGGCATCGGACCCTTGAGAGCAGAAGAAAAAGGCCTGGTTATTCATAATTATATAAACAATTACTATTCCAAATAAAGTATTATGTTAATATTTTGCATCAAAATAAATATACATTTTGTGAAAATAAAACAATAAACGATTTGAATTAGTATATTTAATTTGAATTAAATGGGTTAGTTACTTTAGTTTTTGTCAATGATACAGCAAAACCAAAATGCTTAGATTAAAATAAAACAATATTAATAGTTAAACTTTGACATTAAATTCACAAGAACGTATTCAAAATAAAATTTAACGATCTATGAATAATTTTTAAGGTTAACAAAACATAAATGTATCTCTCTCTCTGGACCATTTGAAAATTAAAATGTAATTACTAATTACAGTCTACATATATTGAACTTACACAAGTTTTACACAAAAGTATGAAGATATTTCCTTAAATGAATTACAGATATAGTCGATTATCAGGCATTAAACGAATCATACATACTGTGAAATTAACTCTACAACATACATTAAACGTAGAATATACGCCAAAACTATGATATTCGTTGAAATCGTGTTTGTTAACATGAAACCGAAGCTAAAAATTGACATTCTGACGACTTCCGGTATCCCCTTTAATTTCCTTAGACTTAGCTTGCGAAATACATTTGCGCCTGAAATGCGCGTCCTCGATTTCAAATGACCTTGACCGAATTGTATACTAATGTTGATTGTTAGTGTAGACAATCGGGATTTTTCGCGCATGCTGGTTGGCAAAAGCGCTGGTAACAAATACAGAAAACATATAGACATACACGTGTTTACTCTATAACTCGATCTGAATTTCTGAAATACATAAAATTTATTAAAAAACAAAAAAACAATCACATACCGACTTAAGCATATAATAAACTTAATTAATTTATCAAATGGGCAGGTTAAACAAAAAGTTTCAATGCTTTGAACTAAGCCATAACTTCTCAGTTAAATTTACTTTAGACACGAATAAAAGAACTTTAATATTTTAAAATTATGTTTTTTACGAATCCTGATAATTTGTACCAAAACAGTAATGCTATGAATGCACAGTGATGCGAATGTGTGTTATTTTTTATGAAATAAAGTTGCAGGAGGTGCATTGTAACGTACAAGGAATGTACTGATCAGCCATGTAATATCAACCTTAAAAAAACTTGTTAAAAGACAGTATTTAAATATGATTTATAATTTTTCTAGCACATTGGAATACACAATTTGATGAGCTCATTACTTATAACTCGAACAAAAGAACAAACAATTAAAGGCGTCTGTACCTAATTTGCAAATATCGGGTATGTACATTTAACTTCCAAAATATCTTAAATTTTAAATCATTGTCTATTTAGCGCCACGAGGTTGTATAATTTTAAAACATACCTATGGTTATATATTATAATTATTTAATAATGCTCATAATGTTATACATTTATGAAATCATTGGCGATCTAAGATGGTTGTGTTTTTATATGTTATAAAAATAAAATGTTTTATAGCAAATTTGCACCATGTATAATTTTTTTATCGGGTTTTCAAAAGCAGTAAAACATGTTATTCTTAAACGATTAAAAATCTTGCTTCTCAGAACATTTCTTAGCAATTTACAAAATTTAATGATCATCGTTTTTACAATACATTATAAAAGAGCAAGAATTCAGTACTTTCGGGCGTTAATATTAACCATGGTAGTATTAAACATTTTGTTAAATGACCAAACATGTGTACGTACGTCTGCCACCTGTGGTTTTAGGGCACTTAGATTCAAACTTGACACCATGTTGTTCTTTAGTAACTGTCTAGGCAGTATCTGGTCACAATGAGATAATGTGTTTGTGCTCAAACAAACGGGCAATTAAACACCGGATTAAATTATTAAACGATGGGTAGGGTGTGAAATATGCACAAGCTGGTGAAAACATACAAATTAAGATTAAGTTAGATACCATTTTATTCTTATGAAATTAGATTAAAATATATAAGCAGGTAGGGTTTTTCTGACCTGTGTAGGTTCTGTTTTTAATATTAAATTAATATATTACGTAAAGCCTAAACGTTCCTAAAGAAAAATCATCAATTTCTTCAAACATCAAGTAAATATTGACGAGGGAGGTGGGGTTCGTCATAAAAATTCCTATTTTTCCACCACCAGAGAACAATTTCATGCATTTAGTACTGGAAAAAAGTGGTTAAACACAGAAACTTTCCATGCAGCAGGTGTGCAAATATGCAGACATTACAAATATGTCACAGTGTATCACGATTTATCACGATATCGCGATAATCATAGTTATTGGCAACCCATGTATATTGACAAAATGCCTAAATAATATATATTATATAATAACAGAATATAGAGAAAGTAATATTTACATACCTTGTTGTGTTGAAACTGGCGTTTATTCCAATTTAATATTTACAATACGGTAAAAGGAAAAACTAAATGGCGTCTTTGATTGTGGTCGCTAATATGCAATTATGTTGCCATCACAAAATACCAGAGTCTGAGAAAACTACATATGTTCTCCAATTAATAC
Organism: Congeria kusceri; assembly: GCA_027627225.1. Classification (NCBI taxonomy): domain Eukaryota; kingdom Metazoa; phylum Mollusca; class Bivalvia; order Myida; family Dreissenidae; genus Congeria; species Congeria kusceri. Next base: position 112,838 of record JAPFQT010000226.1, on the reverse strand, counting down.
AATATTCGACAAAGGCACCGTTCAACGGCCAACTAGACTAAAATCCCAATAATACATTTACATTATTTAAGTACAACATATCTTCATAAGCTTAATATAAATTACTAAATAGACTGACATTAAAATGGCTGAATCTGATCCCGCATTTGTAGTTTTGTTCTAGATATTAGAATCAGTAGAGTGAAAAGTTAAATGCTTTAAATATAAACACAGGTTAAGAAAGTCAGGGGTATTGATTTCATATCTCCTGTGAATGACATTAGGGTGTTAAATTATAGAGTGAAAGGAAGTTTAAGAGGGACTGTAGGTTATTGTACGAAAATTATAACATAAACCGTCCATCTATTCTGATATCTTTATAATAATTTTATAATAAATGATGAGAAAAAATTATGTTTAGAAATGCATAAAAATAAAAAAATTAAATATTACCTCGCTGTGCAACAAACTAGTATACATGTATATACAGCATCTTGTCGAGTAAGATTGTTTGCACATGTGTGGTTCTTATTGTTTTTTTAATGTTAAACCAAATGTAGCTGTAGAATAAATGGGTCTGTATTGACAAAAATATATGGTTGCATTTTTTTAATAAATAAAATAGTTTTCGTTGATATTGAAAGTTCTTTTTTTGTTATATAAAACATTATTGTAAGACTGAAAGCGACACAAACTAAATTTGTAAAAATAAGACAGCCCCTCTTTAAATCAGAATGAGAAAGCAATTGTTAACTCAAAGAAGCGTAACACAAATCCATTAACTCATTTGAAATGAATTGTTCTCCTAACTGTTTGACACAATGAAACCAGTGCTACTTTGACCCTTTCAGTTGAAAACAATGCCAATAAATTTAGTTGAAATAAAATGCCATTAAAACGTTTTATGTTCCAACGAAAACCAATGAAGTTTGAAAATAGGTAAGTAGAATGTGATCTGTCTAACAACAATGTAAAAATGTTTAAATCGAAATTCCCTTATCATTGATCAGGATTACTGTTATTACATTTAACTATACTGTAGAAGTGGATATTTCCGCGGGTCGAACTTCGATAAATTAAAAATTCAGACATTTTTGGAAATTAATTGGCAAACCTTCGATATAATGTTGTGTCATAGTATCACGCCTAGGCCAAAAGAAAAATTCTGTGTTTCGGACAACCCGACCCTACCTAACGAAAAACCCCAACCCTACAGTTTTTAGCGACGATTGTTTTTCATGAAATCCCTATTCGTCAGATTTTAGATTTGTTTTAATGTTTTTTACCGAAATGTGTCTTTAAAAAAAAAACAAAGGAAAAAAATCAATCCCAAACCAAGTTAACTTTTGAGCTCACCTGAGCACAGCGTGCTCATGGTGAGCTTTTGTGATCACCTTTGTGCGTCATGAATCGTTCATCGTCAACATCTACGTTGTAAACACTCTAGAGGCCACATTTATTGGTTAATCTTCATGAAACTTGGTCAGAACATGTGCCGCAATGATATATCGTCTGAGTTTGAAACTGGGTCATGTATGGTCAAAAACTAGATCAAATTAAACAAAAGTTTGTGAACACTCTAGAAGTCACATTTTTTGCCCAATCAACATGAAACTTGTTCAGAGCATTTGTTCTAATGACATCTCGCGTGAGTTTGAAAATGCTTCTGGTCCGTTGAAAAACATGGCCGCCAGGGGGTGGGGCAGTTTTCCTTATATGGGGATAGTAAAATGTTGTGAAAACTCTAGAAGTCACACTCTTTGCCCAATCAATATAAAACTTACCCAGAACCTTTGCTCTTATGATATCTCGGTGGAGTTTGCAAATGGTTCTGATCCGTTGAAAAATATGGCCTCCAGGGGACTGGGCAGATTTCCTTACATGGCTATATGAAGAGCTTGTGAACACTCTAGATGTCACATCTTTTGCCCAATGAACATGAAACTTGCTTATAACTTTTGTTCTTATGACATTTTGGCTGAGTTTGAAAATGGTTCCGGTCCGTTGAAAAACATGGCCGCCAAGTGGGGCGGGTTCGGTTTTCCTTATATGGCTAAAGGAAAAGCTTGTGAACATTATAGAAGTCACATTTTTTACCTAATCAACATGAAACTTGCTCAGAACCTTTGTTCTGATGATATCTTGGCCGAGTTCAAAAATGGTTCCGTTTCGGGGAAAAAATAGCCGCCAGAGGCGGGAGGGGGGCAGGTTTCTTTATCAGGTTAAGGAAAAGCTTGTGAACACTCTAGAAGTCACATGTTTTGCCCAATCAACATAAAACTTGCTCAGAACAATTGTCCCAATGATATCTTGGCAGAGTTTGAATCTGGGCATGAACGATCAAAACTAGGTCACTAGATTAAATTTAAGATAACGCTTGTTAACAATCTAGAATTCACAATTTTGCCCAATCTTCGTGTAATGTTATCATAACATGTGTCCCTATGATATCTCTGCAGAGTTCTAATCTGGGTCATGTGGGGTCAAAACTAGGTCACCAGTTGAAATTGAACAAAAATCTTTTTAACACTCTAGAAGTCACATGTTTTGCCCAATCTTCATGAAACTTGGTCAGAACATTTGTCTCAATGATACCTCAAATGAGTTCAAAACTGGGTCATGTGGGTCAAGAACTAGATCACTAGGGCAAATTGAATGAAAAGCTTGTAAACACTCAAGAAGTCACATTTTTTGCCCAATGCTCCTGAAACTTGTTCAGAACATTTGTTTCAATGAAATCTCGGACGTGTTTGAAATTAGCTCATGTTGGGTCAAACTAGGTCACCAGGACAAATTTAAGAAAAAGGCTTGTGAATAATCAAGATGCCACATTTATAACCCAAAAATCATGAAAACTTGCTCAGAACATTTATGATATATGAGACACATTTTAAACCAGGTCACATGGGGTCAAAAGCTAGGTGACCAGGCCAAATTGAAAAACAAGCTTGTGAGCTCTAGAGGCCAAATTTTTAGCAGAATCTTCAAGAAACTTGCTCAAAACAGTAGTTCTTGATACCCTCAGGTTCTGTAGTTCCCTAGCCCCTCAGGTGAGCAACCTATGGCCTTCTGGCCCTCTTGATTGAGACCATTTTCCGAAACACACAATTTTGGCCCTAGCAGCGATTACTGTGACTGGCACCCCTGGGGTGCAACAAACAACAATCTGACCCGCTTAAGATAAACAAGGAACAGTTTGGCTTCATCAGCTTACATGTATATTGGGCATTCACCCTTGACAAGGTTAATTTGCTTCCTGAGTGAGCAACAAAATTACAGCTATGTGGCATGAAAAAATGTGCTGCACGCCGTCCACGAGGAGTTTGCCAACAGTTGATGTATGTTATATGCAATACTAACCTAACCTAATTGGCAGTGGTGTTTACAAAAGACCGTGCAATAATATACAATAAGAACAACTGAATATCGTGATGTTACCTTGTAAATTAATTTTATTACATTTATGTATTTTAAACATTTTATTTCCTTTGGGTATTATGCATATGGACTGTAACGTACACATATTCATGTTGTTGATTTTTTCTAATTCTAATTTACAAACATTACCACGTTGCTAACTTAACCACTTATACAGTATTTTAAATATGTATTGTTTATTGGGCACAAACGTGTGTTTAAATTCCTTTGTCTGTCCTGATTGTTTTGGTTATTAATCCATTTTATTATTTTCTTGATTGGTGTATGTTACAACCATTCAGAAATTGAGGTGAAAATAGTATCATATCTCTTGCGAATGACTACATTTTTTTATAGAAATGTAAAACAATTGTTAACATACGATCCCCTCAATCATAAATCCTTAAACAAATTGTTTTTAAATAGATCTTTGACACAGAGTAATCAGTGTTGCTTTGACCCTTTTAGCGGAAAACAAAGCAAAATCTTTGGGAGAAATTATACGCCTTAAAAACTGTCTATGGTCCAACAAACTATTATAACAAGTTTGAAACCAAATGACTAAACACATGAATATTTCAAGTAGCTTGACTAATGTGATACCCCTCCCCAGTGAATTCCTTTGAGCCAAATGGTCATGCCAAGCTAGATAAAAGATTTGTAATACCTTCTGGATTGTTTTGTGAAATGTATGATACCTACAACTTATTAATAAATGCATTTGATAAAAATGTACTGGTCGATAATTGGGTCAAGTTAATGTGTTTTTAGACTGTTGGTGGAAGTCAAGGGTCTTTTGAGTTAGTTATTTCCAAAAAACGGTATCGTGGACAACTACTTCTTTTCTTTGCAGGCTACAAATCAGTTAATCTAAACCTGAAATGTTTTCTTACCATAATTATTTAAGATAATATGTCATGTGTATTATATGACGTGTAAATTATGTGATTTATAACAAATACAGTTTCTAAAAAGTCAGTTTATTAAAAATGTCAAGTTAATGACACCCTTCTTTTCGTTGTTTAGTTCAATGTAAAAGAAATATTCACCTGGGTGTCCTAGAATAAGTCCGCTTAATTAATGCGCTACATCAGTTATTTTTTAGTCATTGTGTCAATGCTACTTCTTGTTACAGATTCTTAGTCTGAATATTTAGAAAACAAATTGATGCAGTGTATTTATTTTAAACTGTAGTATAGAAAATCGAGAGCATGCAGCGTATAACCTACTTTTGACTGAGTCAGCTACAAAGCACAATCTATGCTCCTACGCTTTAGCGATTATTCTGCATGACTCTTTGCAGATTGACTTGTTAGCTAGCATGTATATAATTATGTTTCCATAAATAATTAGCTTGAAAAATTATGTTTGTTACTTACGAATAAATTGTTATTATGATGTTGTATAGCAATGAACAAGAAGTCATATTATCAAGTGTAAAGGTGGGAAATTGAACTTAAATTAAACAATTGTTTCTTTTTTAGCAAAAATGCACTCATAATTCACATGCTTTTAGTTTATTTTGTCGCCAACAGTCTTTCTACGCTATCAGCGTTGTGATTTTTTTTGCTTTAAGAATCAACAACGACTATTGCTACTAGTGGTCAGTCATAGTTGTTTGTCCTCTGTTGTTTGTTAACAACATTTTGTATTTTACTTGTAATAACTTCTCTGAAACAGGTCGATGTTAAAAAAACTGGGCATGTATGTTCAGTCCTCGCAAAATCCATATTTCATTTATGTGTTTCGATTTGCGTCCGACGACATATTTTTAGTCTCTTATTCAGTGTAATGCCATAAATAACTTGGTTTAATGAAAGCCAGTAAGTCGAATTTTGCATACTATTGGCAAGTTCCAGTCAAATAATTTTGAGTAAGTTTTGCCGTTAAATTTACTGGTCTGTGCTTGTTCCCCGTAACTTCTTGGTACTTATCAAGATTCCTTCTTGCACATATAATAGGCGCGTTTCAGTCCAATGATTATTTAGTGACCTCATACCTCCTTATATAGTGACTTTTAACTCCCTGCTTTCTGACCAGAAATGCTTAAACAGAAACTGTGCCGAGCCGAAGATTAATTATTTTGTGTTTCGTCCATCGTGTGTGCGAGTGGAAAGCGTCTGTTAACAATGTTAACAATGGGAAGAAATCTTGTCCCAACAATTATTTAATGACGTGTGGCCTCCTTATTTAGTGACTTATAGCCGTCTGATTTTCCACCAGATGTGTTCTTGTTTTTAATTAGTTAAAAGTCCAAAATATATTTAATCGTGTGTGTGTGTGTGTGTTTGTGTGTGTGTGTGTGTGTGCGTTGGTGCACCTTACCTTGCGAGGTATATGACTGGAATACACACCCACGCACCGAGGTATCAAAAACTACCGAGGTAAATTTTTCTATTACCTCGGTATATAAACCTCGCTAATAGCGTCAGCTATCGATGTAGAACGATTTCACGAAGTTTCGCTTGTACCTCGATACCAGCGTCAAACACTTGTTAGTGTGTCGTGTGTGTAAGCACACTCCGTCTACCCAGTAAGGCGCTTAAACCGCATGACGTCATAGGGACGATATGTACACTGCGATGCACATGTTTAACGTCATATATTGTTTCAACGTGTTTGCTCTTTCTTTAAACATGTAAACTATAGAGTATTTATATATGTATTTAAATTGCTTATTTATTAAAATAAATATCATGGAGCACCATTTTTAATCATTTACGGTATTTGTTGTGATTCATTTAACAGGTTGAAAAAACACAAAGTAAAAACGAAAACAAAACAAACAGAATATTAAAGCATTCACAAGATATTTTATCGATTCTCATAATCATATTGTTGAGTTTAAAGGTCCGTATGTAAACGTCAGGGTTAGAAACTAACGTTTTGGCCATGGTTGCCGACCCACGTTCTTTCAATACTTCTTGTACAGAGGACATATGAGTTTTCTCAAGAAATCTAGGGGCCCACTACAAATTTTAGGGGCCATTGGCTAGTGGGCCCCTGCTAATTTTTAGCCCTGAAACTTGCGTGTTTTTAGCTATGCATTCAGTGTACAATTTGCATTCAGTGTACAATGTCTCAGTTGGTAGAGTGCTGGACTACAAATCCGAGGATCGCGGGTTCGATTCCCGGCCCGGCCACATAACTTGTGTGGGGATTGGTCATGAAATTATTTCTGCGGCCATTCTCCCCCTACCTCTGATTCAAATAGGGCAGTTGTCAGTTACTGGCATAAGTATGTGCACTTAGTACTGGTAAACCAGCTAACCCAGGAAATGTGTGAGTAGGCTAACTGACCGCCGTGATATACTGTTGAATACGGCGAAAAATCCAAATAAACAAAAACAAATAAACAACAGTGTACAATTTAATTACATATCAGGTGTTAAAATATGCAATGAAAAAAATGAATTTTACATATCATGAGATATTCATTGCGGTAATGTTTAAAACGGAGATCCATGCCAACAGCCTTGAAATCTTGCGAAATCTTCAAACATTATAATGTTGTTTCTAATTCAATAATATTTTTATAATGATAAAAATAATTGCAAGTAACGAACACATATTTATTATAGCACACTATTACATGAAGACGTTATTGTATGCATATATATATATATATACATAACGAATCTAATTACATATGTACATCAATTTATAAATGTATAGATATGTGTGGTGTACATGTATATTATACAGTTATTGGTTATCTAATTTCTAATGCCATTAATGAATTGAATTTACACACTGATGGTCTATCGTAAAATCGTTTATCAAGAAATCGTCGCCTTACAGTTAAGTAACATGGACAAATGCACACAAAATGGTAAACATCACCGTTAGTGCTTTGTAGCCTAGAGAGTCAAAAGTAGTTATTATGTTGCGTGCTTTCTGTGTTCTATAAAACACTTTAACATTTTAAAATTAGCCACCAAGTACACTGCAGTGTGTTTGTCAAATGTTCAGCTTTTTCAATTAAAAATATTGTTATAAATAACGTTCTATATGATAATAATAGCATGTATTATCTTTATCTTAACTAATAAAAGGGTAGGAAAATATTGAAGTGTAAAATATGGATGCCAGAATGATACGTGAGTGTACATTCGTTACGAAATGCCATGCATTCCTTATTTAGAGACATGCTTGAAGTATCTACAAATATAATACTTTTACATTTACACCATGCAAGATACTCATCTCGTACATTTGTTGCAGAAAATATTCATAGCCAAAATAAGTAGATAATGTGCACCCAATCTGAAGAAATTGACTCATAGGACATAGCTTCGTTTGCATTTTTTATTAAAGGGACCTGTTCACTGATGGACACATTGACAATTTTCCGATTTTTGTCACAGATTCCCGAAATAAAAGAATAGTGTATATAAAAGAGCGAAATAACACTATGGACATAGAAATATACTATAAATATTGTTTTGTTAATGAGGAATAATCAGTTGAAATTGAGAAAATTATTGAGTGTTTGTAACGCGCAATGATGGAATAATTTGGAATGTTTCTGTAGTTTTCGTTAAAAATGCTGGCAACACCTGGATCGCTTACATGAAGTAAAACTACAACCTCGGTACTACATGCCGGAATGGTTGAGTGGTTAAGGAGCTAGCCTCCTTTTGATCCAGAAGACCCTTGTTGGAATCCCGGTGGGAGCAACTTTTTTTTTTCTTAATATATTATATTATATTATTTTTTCTTGTTATTATACTTGAACTTTTTAGTTCCTATTCTTAAATCTGCCAAGTTAAGACATTGAATGACATACTTCAAAATATGACAAAATCTGCGAACAATTAAGTCTCTTCATTATGGGTAATTTATGCATAAATCTGTGTACACTATGGCATAAACAAGAAATGTAATTCATCATCAAAGTAACCAGTTGCGAATCAATGATCGAGTTGGCCAATTAACGGTGTATATATTTCAGTGGTAAATATTAGCACGTGATTGCAGAATTACTTGCAAACTATGTTTCACAGTTCGGAATATGCGATGCTCCGGAAATAGCCGAAATGTCAACCCTTTTCAATATGTTGACTATGGCCTGAGCTTCTAAATTTTGGCATGGATACAGTATACTGTCTAAATTTCTCCCTCACGTACCTAGCAGCTTTATAAGCAACTGTTTGTAATTGGCAGTTTACTGGATAATATAATTTAGCCCGGTCGGGGCCCGTAGCCATGCTGAGGCACACCGAGGCACTTGCTGAGGTAAAAAATTAAGAAATGACAAAGTTAAATCGACACTAATCCGATTATCGTGTATGATTTAAACTTTACTACTACTACTACTACTACTACTACTACTACTACTATACTACTACTACTACTACTACTACTACTACTACTACTAAACTACTGCTATTAGTTCTACTATTACTATTACTACTACTACTACTACTACTACTACTTCTACTAAACTACTACTATTAGATCTACTACTACTACTACTAAATAACAGCAAAATAAAGTTGTTACGAAATGGTAAGGTTACGTTACACACGGAAAGAGCTTTAGGCGCAAAATGGTTGACGATAAAGTTTAACACCGACAAACAGAGGTATTATGTTTGATAACTAAATATATTATGGTTTTGTTTGCGATATATAAGCATTCATTATGACAATACAATCCAATAACGATATGACACGTTTTATTACTAGACTACTTCATGTTTGCATCTTTTCAATCCGTTATCATTTAATTTTCACATGTTTTCGCGATGTTGATGTGCGTATACGTTAATTTGATTTCGTGTACACAAATGTTGTCAATATTTGTTCTCAGACCAGAACATGTTGCCGCTTTGGACAACATTTTGTGTGGATTTGAAAATGTAAAAATGTGCATAAGAAGATATAGAAATGGCTATTTAATTAACTTTGAAGATTACACATCATGGGTTATGGGCTTTCTCTTTCTGGAGAGTGAACATATATTTCACCAGCTATTTTAGAGAGTGTAAGTAGTTTCATGAAAGGGCCTATGTTGCAGAGAATTTTGAATCCTATTACACAATAAACAATATTTTATGATAGAAATATGATTTATAAAGACACGTTCTGATGTTCATGAAATAAATACACATTATATACATAAGATATTTGATACAAACAAATTAGCAAAAAAGTCTGAAGAATTAAAACTCCACCCATTGATCAAACTCACAACTTAGGAGTCATACTTAGAAATAACAGTAGCCAGCGCTTTAACCAACTGCACTGTCATGCTTCTTAAGAAGTAGAGTATAAACAATAGTTCTATAAACTACTCGGTTGCAGTCGTCAGTTCGAACCTCATACTAGGCAAACATAAAATTTATCAAAATTGGGTAATATTTTTATTTTTTATAAGTTATGCATGACAGACTTTCAAATGTCTTACTGAAAATGTCTGCATCAATATGTACTCAAATGACTATGTCTCTTTATAATAATTAGAATTTTATTGGTGAAAATTAATGTTTTCTCTGTTGGAACACTTATCATTAACATTTTAAAATTCTATGATTTCATAATCACATTCTATATTTCTATATACACATGTATTATAAATAAGAGGACCGTCATGGTATGGGCTATCGACAACTTTGACCATCCTGACCTGCGCTTCTTTAGACCTTAATGTTGTTGAAGAAGATAACAGCAATTATTTGCAAGATGTTGACAAAAATTATGTCTGTCCTCTATTCAAATATAACAGATTTGTCATTACAAAAATTGCATTTTTGTTTACAGTGCTTTTGTATATTTTTTGTGATTTTAACAGCTTCTCGAAAGGACATGTTTAAATAACAAATAATATGATTTTAGCTCGACCTTTCGAAGAAAAGTCAAGCTATTCTACTCGCCCCTGCATCGGCGTCCAGGCTAGGTTTAATTTCATTCAAGCTTAAAACATTTATTCCCCATATTAAAATGAACTCATAGGCCAAATTTGGTAACGCTAGTTTGAAATCTGTCAAAATTAGGGGCCTTTTTACACTTAGAAATTTACATATAAGCTATATAGACATTTTAAAGTTGTTCAAACTGGGGTTTCCACTCAATTTCTCGAGAACGAATTGAGATATTTTAATGAAACTTCATATATAGATACCTTATATCAAGATCTCGCTTTGGATTGCATATTGGGTGGGTGGGGTCAAGGTCACCAGTACTACATCAAGAACAATGGTTTCCGCTCAATAATTCTAGAACGAATTGAGCTATTTTAATGAAACTTCATACATCGATACCTTATATCAAGACCTCACTTGGGATTGCATATAGAGATGATGGGGTCATGGTCACTGTCACTTAATATAGAAAAATGGTTCTGCTCAATAACTGAAAAACAAAATGAACTATTGTAATGAAACTTCATACTTAAATACCTTATATCGAGATTGCATGAAGGGTGTGTGCACTGCGTGGGGTCAAGGTCAAGGTGGCTCAAGTGATTTTTTGCAAATTAGAAAAATACTTGATAGCAACAATAACTTATGTGAATTGGCTCCTACTATACAAACAGTTTGTTTTAGAAAAAAAATCCATAAACTCAGACAAGCACAAGAAAAGTCGAGCGCGCTGTCCTCCAACAGCTCTTGTTGTAAAGGTCTATATGTATTCTTTTTATATCTCATACTAAGGGAAATGAGGCCTAAACGAACCAAGGACAGAACAGAAATTCCGTCATCAGATTTTTATGTAAAGGATTCGAAAGAAAAAGGTATGTTGTACTTGCTGAAATAAAATCATATCTTATTGACTAGGCTGGTCTACAAACTTACAAAAGTTTGTAAATAGGTGTTGAACAGAAAGTGATGGTGACAGGTGATTATTTATTGGCTCTCCGCTTGCTTAATAATAATTTACAATGTACTTCAAACATTAATTTCTGAAACCTCTGACTTTTGAAATAATTCCGCAGTAATCCTTCTTTGTTTTTTTAACATGCCCATAAAGATTTTAATCTGTAACAGGGCTTAACAAAATCCATGTTTATGTTTATGATAATGGGTCCCACAAAGATAATTTTAAATAATATATGTGGTTGCTGTGTACTGTTCAATTTTTGAATATATGTGGTTGCTGTGTACTGTTTTATTTTCGAAGGCCGATGTGTCCACACAAGAAGAAAAATTGACAGGGGGGAACGTGTTTTTAAATACGATGGACAGCTTTTGCTGTCTGATCCAGAGGGTGACGACACATATATCATTGAATTTTCACACAAAGGGAAAAAATACTGGTTTGTACGAAATTTTATGTTATTGTTAAATATCACTTTGTTTGATGGGTCAATAATTTGGCAATACAGACATTTTATTGTTGTCAGTCACGGTCCATTGTCCATCATCAACAATTTAACCTCAAACATTTTTAGCTCGACTATTCGTTGAATAGTTCTAGCTATACTACTCACCTGTTCATTGGCGTAATGCGCTGTTAAGGTTTGCGTGCAACAATTCCATATCTCTGTAACTATTACAGGTATCCAATTCAAACTTGACACATGTCTTCGGGGTAATCATGTGAGGTATGCCTCTTTTTGTACTTAGAAAAGTCAGGTTAAGATTTGCATGCAAGATGAAATTTAGGTTAATGTTTTCATGCAACAAGTATATATGATCTCTGTATATACTGAAGATATTCAATTGAAACTTAACACATGTCTTCGGGGGTCATAATGTGAGGCCACTGACCCATAACTTTGACCTGCAATGTAGCAGAATTATGCCCCTTTTTGTACTTGGAAAATTCAGGGTTAAGTTTGCATGCAACAGCTCAAGATCTCTATATCTACTCAAGATATTCAATTATAATTTCACACATGTCTTTGTGGTCTTTATTTAAGGTCACTGACCAAGGCCCATAACTGTGACCTGCATTTTAGCAGAATTATGCCCATTTTTTGACTTAGAAAATTCAAGTTAAGGTTTGTGTGAAAGTAAATATCTCTGTAAAAATGTCTTCGGGTTTATTATGTTAGGTCACTGACAGTAAATGTACATAATATTATCAAAGCGGAAGAATAGTCGTGTGCGATGTCTTGGGATAGATTTTGTTACAACTACATGTGCCTTTTAACAAAAAGGGGCATACTTTTACTAAAATGCTGGTGAGAGTTATGGGCCTAGCGAGTGACCTTACATAATGACCATGAAAACATGTGTGAAGTTGTAATTTAATATCCATATAGATATATACTTGTTGCATGCAAATTTTAACCTGAATTTTCAAAGTACAAAAAGGGGCATAATTCTGCTTAATTGCAGGTCAGAGTTATGGGCCTTGGTCAGTGACCTTGCATAATGACCTCGAAGACATGTGTGAATATCTGTAGTATTTACAGAGATATGTACTTGTTGCTTGCAAACCATATCCAAAGCATGTTTCCGGTTTCCGTACACAATTTTTTTTTTGGCATTGCATTCTACACATTGTAATCGACCAAACTGGTAACTGTTGATTCTTGTTAATAGTACATTAGATTATTGGTGCACTATTATTTTTGGTATGATATATTTAGTTACTGATTTACATGAAAAACCATGTATCATGATACATACCCGTATACCATATCACTAGGTGTGCATATTGTTACACACTTAGTGGAAATTATTGTCTGTTTCTATTTGTTTCTATACTAATACAAATTTACATTGGCCAAATATTAATGACAAACTGAAAATGACACTTCATACCTCTGGTGTTGATTTCTGTGTCAGCCAGGGGATGTCTAAGAAGGAGTTGGTCAGATTGTCATCAGCTGCTTCAAGGTCGGCAAAAACTCAACCTAGAGATGCAGAATAACAATTTGTTGACAAAATATATAAGATAGAAGTTGTATTCTAATGATTGTCTTTTAGTCTTTTACATAACATTTGGTTTAAATGGTATCTGTACAAATAAGGAATGTAAACTGTATAGTGTATAAATACTGACAAGAATATCGGTAAAACATATAGGTGCTCTCTGATGCTGCTTTGACACTGCGTGACAATGTTAAAAGCACCACACTGCCGCACTGAGGCAAACATTTGTGCCAAGTCATTGAAAAATCCAAATTTTGATCTTCAAACTTTCACTGTGACCTTGACCTTTGACCTACTGAGCTACCGTTCCTGTGTGTGTAAAACCGTCTCATTGAGGTTAACATTTGTGCAAAGGTACTTTTCAAATCCCTCCATCCATGGCCAAATCCAATATTGACCTTCGACCTCTGAGTGTGACATTGACCTTGGACTTACTGACCTGATTCATTCGTGTGAGATGCAGTCTCATTGAGGCAACTATTAGTTCCATTTAATTTTTAAATCTATCGATCCTTGGCAAAGACATAGCCCGGGAAGGCAGAGTGCCAATTTTGACATTTGACCTCTAAAAGTGACCTTGAACTTTGACTTACAGACCTGCTTTATGAGTGTGACATGCCTTCTAAATGAGGCAAACACATGTATTAGGTAATTTGAAAATCTCTTAATCTTTGGCAAAGTTAACACCTGGACAAGCGAAGTGCTAATTTTGACCTTGACATCTAAGAGTGACATAGACCTTTAATCTACGGACCTGATTCATGTGCAACACACCATCTCTCTGAGGCAAACATTTGTGAAAAGTAATTTAAAATCTCTCCACGCATGGCCAAGCTATAGCCCAGGCAAACAGTGTGACTATGGACCTTTAGCTTCTAAGAGTGACCTTGACCTTTGACCTGGTTTATGTGTGCGACATGATGTCTCATTTAGGCAAACATGTGTCCCAAGTTCTTTTAAAACCCCTTAGCCCATGGCCAATTTACAGACTGGAAGGACTAAGCGACAACTTTGTGCACGGCCGAACGTTTCCGGGGAGCATAAAAATGGACGAAAGTTAAGTAAGGTTGACAAATTGTGATGTTGTAGGGTTATGTTAGAATCAAAATAATTTTTGCATTTTTGTTGTTTATCGGCTAATAAACACAGATTTGTCATTCTGATGTCGTATATTAAACAACTTAGGCAACAGTCCGCGTGGTTTAATTCATACCCATCAGAATTCCAAACATTGTTTATTAGCTGATTAACAACTCTAAATCGAAAAACAATTGTGAAATAAAGTGAATCTTTTACAAACAGATAACATATTGAAACCATTTATTCATTCAAACCTACGGGTCAAGTTTTCTGACCAAATTGGATTGTAACAATACTACAGCAATAACATCTTTTTCAGAAATTTTACTTGCTTCTTTTCTGATGCAGTCTGTAGCCTTCTGGACTTGACATAGTGACTGCTTCACGTTCAGTTGGAACGCCTCTACCATCATCGTTTAGTGATGCTAATGCAACTGATCCTAAAATATGGGAGTAGCTCTGATTAACAGAAGACTTTCTTGTGAAAGCTTGAACAAAACCTTAACTGGACATGTAAGAGTAAAATTGTTCTTCTATAATGTAACCATACTTGAATCTCTAACAGATCTCGAATTTTTCTACGACGTTCTCATTAACCTTACAACAATTGAAGCACATGTTTGTAAAGAATATGTATATGAAATGACTAACCAAACAGCAACAAAAGCAAGATACCAAGGGCAATAGAGTCTCAGTGGTGTAACGGAAATGGTGTCCGCCTTGCAATTTGTAGAGTCCTACTGGGGGAGGTTTCAAAGTGTGTCAGTAAGCCTTGAGCTACAACAACTAAGGTTAAAGTAAATGTGCGAACTAGTAAATTTCTGGGAGGCTAAACTTAACTCTGTCCTCAACCTTTTTTAATGAAATTCACATCCAGCTACATCAAATGTTTGTACAACAGTAAATATGTATTGTCACTGATCCACTGATCACTGTACTCCCACTTGCTCTGATCCGATACTGCCCATGAGTGTAACCAGCTGCTTCAAGGTTGGCATAAACTCGACTTAGAGAGGCAGAATAATATAACTTTAAATATCGGCACAAATCTGAGGGAACATTGTTGCAGGCATTACTTGTTGTGTTTATATGTTTGGATTTTATGCCATATTTAACAGTATTTTAGTCATAAAACGGCGGCCAGTAAACCTACTCACATTGTCCTGGGCAAGCTTAGCTGATCTAAGCAGTTAACCAGTATTAAGTGCACATACTTATGCCAGTAACTGACAACTGCCCTACTTGAATCAGAGGAAGGGGAGAATGGCCGTAGAAATTATTTCATGACCAATCACCACACGAGTTATGTGACCGGGCCGGAAAGTAACCTCACAAACCCCAGATTGGCAGTTCTGCACTCTACTAAAGGAGCTAGCCAGTCCGGCGCACGCATTAATAAATCCTTTTATAAAATAAGATGCAGTTTAGAGAACTTTTATATAATTATAATGAAGTCTTATTTTGAAGCAAATGGGTTTCAGTTTGTATACCATTTAAACAATATAATAAGCAAATTTTAATTTATTTACTTAAGTAGAAAAGTATAAAATCTACAAAAAGAGAAAACAAAGGCGCTAATATAAACTAGATCGTAATGATGACAGATTACAGAAGATCTCAAAACTAAACAATTCAATACACTTAACAGTTTATAACAAAGATTGTACTTATTTTACAATAGAAAATAAAGGGCCTTTAATGAACTATTTTTTGTACAGTGATGGGAGTCCAATGTACATTTTATTTAAGTGAAAACAGCAGACATTTTTTTTTACTATTGTAAGAAATTCATAGCTTGCTACTTAAAAACACAGACCATGTCCCCGTCATGACATCCTGAACAGAGGGCTGGGGTCTGATTTGCAGATGTCCCGGGTGACCATTGAGAGTTCTGGTAGCAATAACTTTGCGTTTATCTTGTAGTGATCCCAGAGTAACTGCCCCGGTAATATGAGAGGTGCACTATTGTTTCAGCATAAACAGAACTTTTACTGCAAAGATTTGGTCCTTAAAGCAACCTATTCACGGATTGGCAAATTGACAATTTTCATATTTGTTGACACAGAATTCAAAAAAGAAAAGTACATTGTATATTAAGAAGCGAAATAACACATCTGACACAGAAATATCTAGGAAATATAGGGTCATTTATGAATAATCATCAAATGAAATGGCTAAAATTATTCAGCATTTGCAACGCTTTTTTGGCTATTTTGGAAAACATGTGTATCACTTACATGGCATTAAAATACATGGTTATATTTGAAAGTCCCAACTGGCCAAGTGAACTGGCCAAGTGAACCTGAAGGTCGTATGTTCAAGTCCCGGAAGAGGCAAATCGTTTTACTGTGTTTTCTTTATAATTATAATACCGGTATATGTTTTTGGTTATTCCACAAAAAACAAATTTTTCGAACGAAATGCATTTAAGTCAGTACATCAATAAAATTTGTAGTAATGGTGATTTTGACCTTGACCCCACCAACCCCATATGCAATCCCAAGCGAGGTCGCAATATAAGGTATGTATTTATTAGGTTTCATAAAAAATCTCAATGTCTTCTCAAGCTATAGAGCGTAAACTGTTGTCTGTTTTTAGTAATGGTGACCTTGACTCTGCCCATCCCATATGCAATCCCAAGCGAGATCTTTATATAAGATATCTATGTATGAAGTTTCATTAAAATATCTCAATTTGTTCTCAAGCTATTGAGCGAAACCCATTTTGTATTTTTAGTAATGGTAACGTCATCCTTGACTCCACAAACTCTATACGCAATCCCAAGCGAGGTCTCGATATAAGGTATCTATTAAGTGTCATTAAAATATCTCAATACATTCTTAAGTTATTGAGCGGAAATCGTTTTTCATTTTTAGTAACAGTGACCTTGACCTTGGCTCCACCCACCCCATGGGTGGAAAACAATTGGTACTTGAAAGAAAATTCGAGTAACTAGAATTAGCAAATAGCAAGTTCGACTGAAATCACTGCCATTAGCAAATTTATAGCAAAGTCATTTAAGTCTCCGTGTTACTCTTTTATCAGTGAAGTATATTACAGCTCTACAATGTACAATGTCTACATGATTGTAGATTCGCAGTGGAGTAGGTGTCTGCCTTCTGATCATGTGATTGTGAGTTCAATGTAAAAATGATGCATATGTAACATCAAGGCTTATACCTGTATCACACCAGAGCCTGTCATTACTACGTAAATCACGTTCTGCGAGGACATAGTGAGGACAGTTTTTGAAGTGTTGAGGACCGAGGGATATGCATCAGGGACCTGGTTATATCTTTGTTGACGCTGGACATGGGGCGGTTTTACATTAAGCTTGTGTAGTGAGGACATGGAAAAACGAGAACATAGTATGAAACTTTTAATGACTTATTAGTGACAGTTGAAGCGCAGTTATGACGTAGTAATGATGCAGTATGGACTTCATAGATGTAGTACCTACGTGGGGACTTCTTGCAGTGCTACGCATCCACAACGCGCTCATTTGGACATCTCTGCATCACCATAAAGACATGCTCAGGACTGCTACAGGTCAGTATCAGGTCTATGTACGCTTTCACCACATTAATAAAGTCATTACTGCGCATTTCCTACGTATGTCGTGTGTCACCACTGCATCAGTGGTGGGTCAAAACGAAATCTGTTTGAAACATAAAATGGTGCCAAAATTCGACTAAGAAAATAATGATATACGATAGAGCGTGGTGACATGTTTATAGGACAAGGCTGACGTGGGCGGGGTGCATGTTTAGCGTGGTGCTAGTGGGGTACAGTATTCTAAGATGTGTCGGATACGCAGAAGCTGCGTCGAATGAACTGATTTGACGTGAAGCACGAGGGATGATGTGCGTGGTAAGGTATTAGTGTTGACCGCCTGGTTGTTTTGAGGATCTTGTGTAATTAGAACTGACGGGCTCTGGTGTGATTTCAGGTGATAAACGCCTGGTGTGACTTCAGGTGAGAAACGCCTGGTCATGCTCCTCCTCCTGCCTGCCATCACTGTCATCCTTCTCCTCTTCTTCATCATCATCGTCATCATCTGGTGCTGGAGTGCTTCATGCTGGTCCCTGCTTCTTGGCCTGTAAGGAGATTGATATCTGAATAGTGTGCACACCAGCAGCAGCAATTTCAGTAGTATACTTAATATTGCATTGTATTTATCATCATCATCATCATCATCATAATCATTAACACTGGTCCCTACTCTTCCTCATCCTCCTCCTCATTATCAAACAGTGCGCAATAGCAAATATAGTTCATTACAGTTTGGTGCTACATTATTACCAGAGCTAATCATTAATATCATTGTCTGACATCATCATCATCATCATAATCATCATAATCATCATCATCGGCATTGTGCAACAGAAATCACAGCACATTACAGATTTGTGGGGACATTACTACTACAAGCAATCAAATAATTTTATAATTTGCAATTTATAATCCACATTGTTATCATAATCACTATTAATAGTCTTGTTGTAATCACATGAAAATTTAAAATTGTTTTTCTGGTAACAATTTGATCTGTGCTACTCACTATTGCTCAATAACCATGTTCAGATACATATAGCTTGCACAAATTACCAATGTACATACACTGCAAGCTTCTCTAATAGACTTACAGAGTTTATTCATCATCAGGAATGTTGCGTCTCTTCAAGCCGAGGTCTTAGGGAACAGAAACTGCTAAAAAGGTCAATTTAAGATATATCAAGGGCCATAATTCTGCAATTCCCGGGGTAATTTGGACTATCATCAAACTTGTCTAAGATATAATAACCTCAAACATTTTCATTGAGTTTGGTGAAAATCTGATGAAAAATGTTAGACTTCAGAGAGAGGAAAGAGCTAAAAAGGCTCATTGTAGATAATTCAAGGGCAACAACTCCACAATTCTTGGAGGGATTTGGCTGATTATCAAACCTAGCTGAGATGTTATTCCCACAAACATTTTCAAGAAGTCTGGTGAAGATCGGACGAAAATTGTTGGACCTTGAGAGCAGAAACCGCTATAATGGCCAATGTCAGATAATTCAAGGGCCATAACTCCACAATTCCTGAGTGATTTGGCTGGCTATCAAATTTTACCAAGATATTACATATAATAAAAAGATTTTCATGAAGTTTGGCAAATATCAAATGAAAACTGTTGAACTTAAGACCAAAAATGGCTAAAAAGCCCAATTTCAGATAATTCAAGGGCCATAACTCTCATAATTATTATTACAAACATTTTTAGGAAGTTTGGTGAACATCAGATGAAAACTGTTGGACTTAAGAGAGCGGAAACGGCTAAGGACAATTTTAGATTTAATTCAAGGTCCATAACTGCACAATTCCTGGGGCGATTGAGCTGATTATCAAACTTGACCTAGATAATTCATGGGCCATAACTCCACATTTCCTTGGGCGATATGGCTGATTATCGCCTTGACCTAGATATTATTATTACAAACATGTTCTTGAAGTTTGGTTAAGATCAAATGAAAACTGTTCGACTTTGGCTGCGAAAATGGCTAAAAAGGCCAATTTCAGATAATTCATGGGCCATGATTCCACATTTCCTTGGGCGATTTGGCTGATTATTGACTTAACCAAGACATTATGCCAAGACATTGAAAACTGCAGGACTTAGAGAGTGCGAACGAAAGTGTTCTACCGACAGACTTACCGACCGACATTAGCAAACCAATATACCCAGCCATCTTCGATAGGCCGCATAACCAGCAGTGTTTATCTTACCTTATGATACTGAAATTACTATTTGTTACAATTCAACATTAAGCTTAAGGAGTTTTTTATTTACTAAAATGTTGCCTCCTACAAACATAGAAATTGCAAAACAATGAACATATATCTTATTGTCATGTTCAAAATGGCAGATCTTGGATGGAGAATTCGAGTAGGCCATTTTTTCAGCAACATACCGGAGATGTCGAGTGACAGGTTCAGCTCATTCTGCCAGCACAGGGTCTCTACATTCCGGATGTATTTGCTCCGTATGAATCCCTTCAGGTTCTGAAATCCAAGCAATAATGGTACATGTATCACTTCGCTTCAATCAAGCTCTAAAGTCTAGGAAACTCACAAACGTACATCTGTGCCATGTACGATTATAAAGAAATACACATCTATGAAGGTGGTCAAAAATATTTTTTATTCTACACACTTCAACTACAAAGGTTTTAATTACAATTTGAATTATCTGAGTTTGTTTACAATGTATGATTTCCAAGCAATTTCACTCCATGCATAATCTGATGTCCTTGTCAAGTTGAATGTAACCCCCTGGTTTATTTTTTGCCAGCTGCAACATTTTTTATTGATGTCATTGAGCTGAATGACCTACTGATAACACACTAGCATGTATATGTATTGAGCCCCCTCGGTTCCGAATGAGAGGCAAGTGGACGTGAAGTAAAGCTGTGTTTTGCGCTACATATAAAATAGTTTTCTATCAGTTGTACACGTTCTCGAAGTAACTCTGCACGGTTTTGTGGCGATTATCAGCTACCACTCAGCATAACTCCGCTTAGATTCGCCGAGTATTTACTCTCACATTCCAACATTCAGGCTCTGCAAAGCCAGTAAAATATTAATTTGGCTAGAGCTGTACTGTACATCCTGAATTTCTGCCACATTTACTGTTTCTCGAAACATTTTCCCAATTAAATGGAATTTCACAATGTTCTGTACTGTCTCAAACTGCCCATGAAATAATTAATATTTTATGAGAGCCTAGATAAAAGAATAGAACAATGGCATATAGTTAGTGGAAAGTTAAATATTTGTCATATAATTACTAGCTCTGTAAGCTTATACATGGAATAACTGCACATTAATTCCCTACTCAGGTATGGCATTGTATCTGTACCAGAACGCAGCAACCAGTTTCTTCAATGGTTTATTATCGTGAAAAGCTATAACAAAATGAACAGATATTATATAACTTGACAATTCATTTGACTAGACATGTAAATACAATAATCAGAATAGAGAGTAAATGCGTTTAATCCCAGTTTCACATTAATAATAGACTTTTAACAGTTGATGTATTGTTACCAAGCAAAATATAGCCAAAATACCAAATAAGTAAACAAAGAAGCCTAAAGGTGTACATTTCACCTCAAATGAGTGTTAAAGTAATAAAAATGGGCATGTTTCTTATCAGATGCACATGTAGAGCACATATTGACACATGATAAAACCTAACGTATATGAACTGACATTAAGTATGAATCTATAGGGTACAAACTGTAGTAAGTTTTCCATTATAAACAGTGGAAAAAGAGAATTGTACACAAATGACAATAATAACACTATATTGTCTTACATTAAGGACAAACATACAGGTAGCTATAGACGGCTTTCCAATTAACAAATGTGTGCAGAAACAATGTAGCGTGCCAGAAAAAGTGGTTGCGGAATAACTTCTTTATAAAGAGCTTAAAGTAACAACAACTCAATAAGGTTAAAAATCACTAATACTAAACGATTTAGCGGTGACATTCTCTCACAGTATCAGTCAACAATACATACCTCTGGCTGTGTGCATGTTGCGTTCACCAATCGAGTAATGGCGACATGAAACACTGCCAGAGCCTCTCTGTGCATAGTGAATGAGGAATCCTGTACCTGCCATGGTGAAATACAACTGCTGAAACCAAGATATAGCATAAATACACATTAAATTACATACAAGAAGTTTTGTGAAATACATAAATTCTGTATGTTTTGATATGGAGAAAAACCCATGTCAGTAATTGCAAATGAGTATTCACCAGATATAAAACATGTTTAGTGAATGGCATATAAGGCAGTTCCAACAATCTTGCAGTTGGGCTAGCTCTTTCGCTCTTTAAAGTGTCTGCCTCTCACGCTGTAGACCTGGGTTCAATCCCCCAAACATGTTCAGGGTTTTATATCTGTGACCGTCCGGTTTTTTGGGAAAGTTAGCCATTTGTTTTTAATAATTTATAGAAAAACATAGACAAAATTAACATCAAATACTGTTATTTCAATCTTTATTCATTAGTTTGATACACAAAAACTAACCAAATTCAAGGTTAAATTAAAAAGCAATCAACTGTGAAAATACGACTGTATTGTAACCCCCATCTTGGAATCACAGGTCTATTTTCGTGACAGAAGCTCAATAGTTTGCGGAACTATTTTAAATGTTTTCACTAAATTTTAAATCGCTAGAAACTGCAAACTCTTAACCAATAAACAGGACATGAAATATTTATGAAAATTGTTAAAATTATACAATTATTGACTAGGGAGCAAGTGAATATGATCTGATATTATGAAAATAAACAATGAATGAAAAATCATGTATTTATTCAGATAAGTCACATTACCTGAAAACTATACATAATAATGAAGTATGCATACACCTATGGTCAAGTAATTAAGTCATAAACAGAACATATCATAATGAAATTGAAGTGTCCTTTTCTGTTCAAAGGAAAACAAACAAAATTAATCTTGACATTTCGGCACTGAAAATGAAATGTTAATTGGTTCCGAGAAATTTGTGCGTATCTAATACGTTTTAAACTGTGTGAACTTGCTCATTTTCAGGAAATGTTATTTTTAGGTCATTGAATATGAGCTTAGTTCTATTTTTAGCCCAGGGAACATCAGGGAACATCAGTTTAGGACAGTGAATATGACATTTATTTTTGCTCGCCGATAGCTGTCTGGACCCACTGGGAGAATGTCTATTTATATACTCTATTCGGGTAGAGTCGCGGTACAGACGGTGTTGCAATAATCAATAAACGTCATCTAGCGGACAATTCTTGTAATCAAAACCACCCTGTTTTTCCAGTCAAGGTTTCTAATCATGAAACTATCTGAAAACGCATAGCATTTTGCCAAGTACAATGTGTTCTGTTAAAAACTTGCTTATATAATGCATTTCTGCTGAGTGTCAACTGATTTCATTGAAGAATTAAATAAGATATTGTTTTTTACTCTGTCATCTGTGCCACAGTAGTAGGAGTAGTGCGGTTGCTATGCTCAGTCTCCATAGAAGCTGGACACGATTTTATAGTGGAGAAGTGCACTCTGATGTTGACATCAGAGACCGATCGGTGTAAGTTATATAATACAGTCAACACACTGCAGCAAAAACACTCCAATTATTGATTGATAGTGACACGAGCGGTCTATCACGCATCACTGATGGCTTCGCACCTTCACCGGCTTCAGAGCATTGGGGCCATAAAATGTGGGTATGGTGTATTGAAATCAGGGGATTATCACGATTTTTATAGTGACCGGAGAAATTTAAGAAAACTGATCGGACCGATTGCTTGTCATTTCAATCGGTCTTTTTCAAACCCAAACGGTCTCAGACCGGCAAAACCAAAAATAACATGATCCCTGCTGTACACTTTATTTTTCAAAATTTAAAAGAATTGCCCCCCTTGTTACTGATTACCGCGACTCTGTCATGCAAGTTGTCAAATATAGCTTATAAACAGTGTTGTGTGGTTTGGTGTTTTGCACGATTCCAAATGAAATAATTGTTTTTATTTGTTGATTGTCATGTGTGTGGAAGATATTTGTACACCTTATATTCATTTATTTAAAGTTGTAAGTGTTATCTTTCCATTTTGGTTATTCAACAAAACTTTAGTACCGCGACTCCATCGGAACACAAAATAGGTCATATAAATTAATTATTATAATAATGTTTTTACTGTTTTATCAAACCTTAGTGTTATCAAGACTGTAAATGTGAAAATATGAGAAAATGTGCCTTATCAAATAATAGTGGGTCAGCTGACAATCACGTGATATGCGAAAGCCTAAAGCAGGAATCAATGGCGGTTTCCTACCCATTTTAAAGTTATAAATAGACTTTATGATTAGCACCTAATTTTATGACATCATGGTAACTTTCTGTCTAACATTGTAAACAAAAATACAAAAAAATAGGATTATAACCAGAGCTCCAGATAAGGTATTAGCCTAAAGGGTATTTTACCCCCTGATTTTTTGGTTACAGGGTATTTTACCCCCAGTCCGTCAGCTTTATAGGGTACTTGAGAAATTTAAAGGGTATTTTCATTTTTTATACAAGATCAAAACAATATTGTATGTGCTTGTTATATATGAACACATAAATACTGGCAAATGGAATAAATTGAATGTAGACCATAATCTGTAGGTCTATCAAAACATAACATTTACTTAGCAAAGTAGAAGTAATTTGCCCAGATACTTTGTACTATTTTTTCAGTGCAAACCCTACAAGGCAACCTGATTTATGTTCCTTCTTGCTTGACAATTAATTTCTGCTCCACGATTACAGCAATTTTTCAGACAATTTTGCACTCGCATAACGCTTGTGTTTCTTGACGATTTTTGAACTGCTGTGACAATGAGACCGCCACTTATCACCTTTTAAATAGGAGAAGCATCATAAGACTCATTCTGATTAACATTTTTCAAAACACTGCCTACTGGAACTGGCTGATTGAGCTTAAAACGTTCCGTTTTCGACCGACATACACAGTGCGAAGCCATTTTGAGTAGAAATATTCGCTTGATTCAATTTTAATCGATTCAATGGCTAAATTACACCATTAGCAAAACCGGTTACGCAGTTTAAGCGATACAAAATACGTACGGAGATTTTCAATGCGTAAATACGTGGATACGCGCCTTATCTGGAGCTCTGTATAACGTTAACATGCCAGTCGACATTGCATGATAACGAATGGAGTGGAAATCAACCCAGTGACTGGGAAAGGATTTTTCCAAATGAGAAAATTTCTCATCTCCACAAAAATCTATGGGCTTTTTCAAAACGTTTATGGGATTTCCTCTGTTTTGATGGGATTAACAGCAATTCCATTTTGTGAAAGTCTATAACTTTAAATCAAGAAAAATACACAATGTAGACGTTCACGTTTCCTTTTCAAGGTGTGATGAGCGTCTGTTAATATTATATGTTTAAGCAACCGAATTATTTTTATGGATCAAATCTCAATTCTAGTGTCAAAACTGCAAACAACACCGAGCATTGTGAATTGTAGCGGCGTTTTTCGATTCGTACTCACAAACTCTGGTGCGACGTAAAATCGCATTGGTGAACATTTCTTTGCGATTTCTCTCGATTTTATGAGGAAATATTGCATTTCACATTGGTTTCCCAGTCACTGTAAACCAGACAATAAATGGATCTCTGGTGGTAAGGTTTTGAAAAAAACTACTGTCATCTCAAAAAGCTGCCAAATTAGGCCATTTTATTTGAAATTTCAGAAGAAAACCTAAGTATTTATATTTAAGAAAATTTGTTTTTAACAACAAATTCAGCCTATATAGGTAACAGAACGATTGTCAGCAGCGCTCAATAGGCGATCAATGGGACCAAAATGATGTGAACTTGACACCTATATCTGCCCAAATTTTCATTACCGCAACGGTTAAAAACAGATATAAGCTGTATTTGCACAAAAGTTTCATTTTTAATTGTGCATCATATTAACACAAAGTAATGTTCAATAACATGTAAAAATATGCCATATTAAAACATAAATAATTTATTAGTTTGTGTTTTGTTTTTATTTTGTTTAAAAATATTCAACATATTTTATGAATAAATGCTAAAAAGATCTATTATAATTTATAACTTCTTTTTTAAATACTTTTGCATTTCTAAAGTAGTTTGATTTTGATTATCATTATTTTAACTCGTTTTGGTAATGACATGCCGTTGCGAAAATGACATTGGCTATGAAATACTGTCAAATATAACGGATATATTTACTTTCAATCAATGATTAACTCATTTTGTTGAAGGAAAACATCCATTTAATGAATAGAGCCTTAAATGAAGCATGTTTTATGTATGCAAATTTTATCAGCGTTGCGGAGATGACCGTTTCGGTAATGACACTTTAGCAAAAAATTCACTTGAAAATGCAAGAAATATTGTTTTACGTGCATTAAAATCCTACGTGGCCACAGTTGTATTTATCAGCACATAAGGTAATGACAATAAG
The DNA here is from genome assembly GCA_027627225.1 of Congeria kusceri. NCBI lineage: Eukaryota > Metazoa > Mollusca > Bivalvia > Myida > Dreissenidae > Congeria > Congeria kusceri. The sequence continues at coordinate 86,489 of JAPFQT010000226.1, read as the reverse complement.
AAAGTATACGCAGTACAAATGAAAACTTTCCATTGACTTGGAAGGATAACTAAAGTGTAAGCTCTGCTACTATCAGGCTTAAAATATTCCCACTTAAATTTCAGTGTTATTATGGGTTGTAGCAGTAATTGGTGACGAACCAAAAAATGTCACCATGTAAGGTTTAACTTGTCAGAAATATGATAAACATGAAGCATCATAAAATGTAATCTAATATACATATTTATTAGTCAACTGTTTGTTTTTATTAGTTATTTTCTTATCTAAGTTGGTTAACATGTGGACACATCTTATGAGTGGCAATGCAATTTTAGGCGAGTGTGCAATTTAAAGATCCGCGTTTTATTTCATTGATAAAAGTTTTATGTTATAACCCATTTTGTTTTATTTCTTTCATCATATAGAATAGATACAACACACAATCACAGATTGTGGTAGTTTGTGAGCAAGAAAGTCTTTAAAATATCAGTTTAACATGAGTGACACGCCTTTGGCCATTTTTTGTAGAATTACCCACATATTAATCACACAAGTGGCACATCATCAACATGTGACAGAAAATGGCACACAGACATTTCGAGGTTTCGACATTTACACATAATAAGCATTGGTGGAACGGAATGTGTTTTGTTCATTTTCAACGTTTTCTTTGTAAGAAACTGTTATAGATGACATTTATTACCTATTTGTCAGTTGTTACGTCAAATTCTTTATTTCTTCAACCTTTCCTATCAAAATATCCGCCATTGTGATGTACTTGATTTGGACAACAACAACAACAACACTGAAGCGCAGAAAGGGCTCCTATCTACCTAAAGGGACTCGCAATGATGTACAGGCTATATATTAATCATGTAAAATTAAAAATACTTGTTTAAAATAAAAACAGATATGCCATGTGGAAAATATAAATACGTCAAATTATTATGTTTATTTTCGCACCAGTCTTTCCAAACGTAATTTTGAGACTCTTTCCGTACAAAGGAGTCCTTTTTGTTATTCAGTCAAACGGTAACCGATTAACGTAGGATATTCAACACTATTTTTGTTGACGTTTCGCCCCTAATAAGTTTCGTAAACCTGATCGTTCGCCCCTAGCACGTTTCCAAGAAAACAAATCCCCCCCCCCCCCATTTGCACGTACATTGTATTAATGAATTTAAAATATGAAGAAAACAATATGAAGAGGCTTTATATCGTAATCTGGTATTACACAAATTTTTAAGCCACAGTCCATATAATATAATTCAATATATTTTAAATTGACAGTAATTCTAATAAACGGTAATGATGGTTATTCGTCTGAAAACTGTTTCTTATTTACGAAAGGCATTTTATAATGTCTTTGTTCGAAAACGCTCGGTACGAACGGAATATACACTGATCACCGATATACATGATGATTTACTCCAGAGGCATCACCAGCTATTGTACACAGATAAACAGTTACCAAAACGTTATTATTTTACCGATTTCAATGCGGTTTTTTATATTTTGATCGATACGATGTCCATAAAGACGATTTCTGCAAAGTTTTATTTTATTAACACATTTCTGGACTGCTGCTTTAATATGTAATACCTTGTTACAAAATTATTATATTTTAGTATGTGAATTTAATGATGTTGGTTTGTTGACAAGATTATATCACAGTATTTGTATCTGTTAAATGAAAGCTTCATGAAGAACATTTAAAATACAAACACTTATCTTTATCCACTTATATCTTTTTTTTTCAGAATGTTTACTAACTATATACACAATAATTATATTTTAGACATACAACAGCTGACCAGGACAACGTTTTTTTGGACCGCCATTTATAAACATTTCCTATTGCTATAAATACATGGAGCTAACGGAGCAACAAAATAAATAAAAACTTTGGTGTGGGTTAGTGTATAATGCAAAATCAATAACATTCATTTGTCTATAATATATGGTAAGTTAAAATTGACCAGACTGATTCGTGTTCATACAAACAAATTCAGTTTATTTTAAATTGCCTTAATTTAGCCATAATATCTATTTGCTACCACATTAAAAAAATCTTTGGATTCGTTTAATGCGATATCGAAAGGACACACGACACTGTACCTCGTCATTACATATGGGTCTATTCCATGCATTTAAATTTCATGTTAAACGTATATATGATTTAAAGTAATGCAGTGTTCAATTTGATTGTTTATTCAATGTAAAACGGACCCAATACAGATGCACGTGAAACGATTTCTACTACCAATGTACTTCGACTGCTACTAGTGCAGACTATATTCCAAGTATAAGTGCTCGTTAGCGCAAAATTGTGGTGAAAAATCCGCCTGACACATTCGTCGGTACTGTAAGGCCAACAAAAAATGGTTCGTGTCCGCCTACATCTCCAAAAAAAAGGAGGGTAGGTAAAATGTAACTTTTGTTCGCCGCATATTCACCACACAGTTTAAGTATATTGGGGTGCATGTAAAATGTTTAAACGCCTCCCAACAAAGAACTGTACCTTAACTATCAATAAGGTCTTAGAAAAAGAGATTTATGACAATTAACTTATAATATAAGCGAAACTGCATTTTTTTCCTGAAAATCTTTTTAAAAAAGTTACTGATTGATAGGCAAATTTGAAAAAAAAACTTGTAGGGTCGGTGGAAAAAGTCAGGGGGGGGGGGGGTCGGTTAAGCGGAAACAAACAATTTTTTTTACGCCTAATTGCATCAAAATGATAATTGACAATACATTAAATGCTGGAATAACCTTGGAAATGTGGATGGTAGAGAACATGAATAGCATTTGAGAATGAGAATATTCAAATGCAAAGAAATAACGTAGATCGCGTAGTTGTCCTGGGTCCGTATTCATAAATCTCCTTAGTAACGACTTGTTAGTACTTCTACAAACCGTGATTTAAGATTTCAAAAGCCTTGATGTTGTTTTTTTCGTTTATAATTACATATACATGCGGATGATGATATTGTCAGTAAATAAAGTAATTCAGTCGATGTAAAGGAGTGTTATCTCTATGTATATTGCTTGTATTTATTATTAATTTATGAATGTAGTACATTTGTATTTTAAATATATAGTTTATATGCGCCTTAGCATGCATTGTTCGATACGTTTAGGAGACTTCTTTGTTTTACTGTTTTTGTCATTTTCGCAGAGGATGTTGTTTCTGTCGTCTGGCAACTTATCTTAATCAAAACGCTGACAGCGTTAAAAGACTGTTGGCGAGAAAAGAAACCTAAAGCAAATGAATTACGAGAGTATTTGTATCATAAGGAACATTTATGGAAGTAAGTCAACTGTCTGTTATATCTTTTCTACAAAACAAATATCGAAACTCATCACCCTACAATCTATTTCCATAAATTGGTATCAGCTGGTATTTTACCTAATTGAAAATGGAGATCCAGGATTCTGTCTTTTGCAAATTAAAACTTATTTAGCGCGCGTCTTATTCAATGCTATATTTATCTACGACATTTCCATCTTTAAGTTTTTGTAATTCGTGGGTAGCAAACATTTTTTGTGCAAACTATGTATGTACATTCATAACTCTACTCTGGAAGTACAATGCTGTTCCACAAATCTTATCCATACTTCAAAAACAATAACAATCGTCAATCGAGTGGTTACGATTGCTCCGCTATATGTACTGAGTCAATACACAGTTGTTAATATGATGTAATACACGTATGCAGTTAACCAGAAAACAGCACAAAATGAACAGACTTAACATGAATTCACTAGTAGATGTGGACTAACTGGATTATTATTATTGTTTATTAGTGTTTAAGTCGGATCTATTTCTTGCCATCTATTCATCAATAGAAGGTAGCATCAATAACAGGAAGCCTCACTGCTTTGCGAGCGAAACGCAGTAATTTATCGATTTACTGACTCGTAGCCTGCAGATAAAAGAAGTAGTTCCATCAAGTCCGATTTCAGATTACAACTACTAAATCCTGTTGGCTTGCGCCAACAGTCTAAAAATCTGTGACGGTTAGAAATGGGCAAAGTAAACGGTTTAGTAGTGTTACCTACCGTGGCAGAGATGTGGGCTCGAGCTCTCCGATTGCTTTATAGTTTATTTCATTTGTCTGTCAGTTAGCATATAGACCCGAAAAAATGATGCTAAAATAAAAGTTTAACAACTACTCATCGTACAATTAAGTTAATAATATTGATAAGAATTTATTTTGTCGAGAATTGCGGCAGTACACAAATGACTTTTACGTGAGTGGTGGCGATGACACTGGCAGTGGAAGTACTATATAGTGGTGGATTGTTAGCTGTACATTAGATATATCCGATTTCAGTTATGGGTAATTCTGGGCTTATATTTGAAGTTGAAATATAATCTAAAGTGTGTGAATATTGAATAAAATATTTGTGATGCACAAAATTCAAAGCAGTGTTTCAAACGCTAATTCTAACGTGGACTTATTTTTTAAATTAAATTAAGAACAGCTTAAGATTATTTATAAACATGGGCCCTTGGTGTATTGCGATTCTGGAACACGATTTTATCGTGCACAAGTTGACGCGATTTTCTCGTGCATAAGTGGACGTGTTGCCAGTTGACACGTGTATATATTGTCTAAGTACGAGGAAATCGTGGAACGTGTGGTCGATAAACAATACATGGCTTTGGCATTGAAGGTTAAGGTGTAGCGGAGGCTCGAACCTGGGTACCTGGTGCGTTATGCATTGTTCATGTTCAATGACTATGGTTTTAGTTATGTATTTGAAAATCATAACGCTGTACAAGTTGATACGTTTATTCTTGAATTCAAATGTAGACTTGACAATTTAAAACAAGAATGGTATGGTAAAATAAATAACAGGTCTGTATTGGATATGTATACAAATTTTAAAACTTCATTAGCATACGAAACATACATAGATTTACTTCCTAGAGGTCTACGCTTTTTTTTCAGATTAAGGGTTTCTGCACACCCATTGAGAATACAAACTGGAACATTCGTACAAAACAACATTCCACAAAATCAACGTTATTGTTTGTGTTGTAATGATAGAGACGTAGAAGATATATATTATATGTATATGCCGTTGTTATATAGAATTAAGAAAGACATTTATTAATCGGATAATTGATGTTAACCCATCTGTATATAAGTTTCACACATTATTAATTTCATGTGACAAATCAGTTATTTTAAATGTATGTAAATACATCAAGAAGCTTTTGAAATTAGAACTTAAATCATCAATTATATTGTATAAAGATAAATAAAATGTTTTCCTTACCGTCTATGTAAACCTTTAGTTTTGTTATCATAGCGTGTGTTTATTTTATTTGACCATTTTATGTTGTAAAATTAAGTACTGTTATACCCAGTTACGTAATAGAAAAGAATGTGTATACTCATGTGTGAAGACGATGTACTGATGTATAAGTCTGAATAAACTGTCTGTCTGTCTGTCTTAACCCTAACCCTAACCCTGTCTGTCTGTCTGTTATACAAAATGTCTTATAATCTTGTAACTGCGTCATTTACATCATTTTGTAACAATTTACAGTGAACCTACAATTGATAATTCTTCATTTAATCACGGTTTTTTATTTACATATTCTTAGACGAGTGCAGTAAGCTTAATACGTAGAAAGCAAATGAGCTAAACAAGTATATGTGTATAACATTATGCACCTTTCAATATTTACCCCCAGCCCCAGGGGGATGGGGATGGGGAGCGGCGGACAAACCCAGGGGACTTTGACTAATTGTATTTTTTGGGGTCTAATTCCCCACCCTAGACCCAAGCAGGTTGTCTAAATCCCCTCAATGGGAAGCTAAATCGTAAACAGGAGAGCAATCATAACAGGACTGAGGTGAGATCAAATACAACAGCGGAGTTCAGTCATTACATGGGATATGCGTATCAACCATACATCAACCATTCATATCATTGTTCATTATAGCAGAAATCGATCAGAACAGTTTGCGGTCAATCATTTCAGTGAGATCAATCTTAGCAGGGGAGATCAATTATAGCAGGGGAGATCAAACATTACAGGGGAGATCAATCATAGCAGGGGAGATCAATAATAGCAGAAGTGATTATTCATAGCAGGGGAGAGCAACAGCAGGGGAGAACAATCATAACAGGGGAGATCAATCATAGCACAAGAGATCGTCATAGCAGGGCAAACCAATTATAGCAGAAGAGATCATTCATAGCAGGCACTAGCGGATCCAGGGGGGGAGGTGGCGCACCCGGCGCTCCCCCACCCCCCCTGAAACTGCCGGACCATACATTTATGGGCATATATAAAACGGTAAAACTGGATAATTATGCTAAACAAATGTTCGCTCGATTCGCTCGCTCACTTGTTCAAAGAAACACACCGACTTCAGTAAAACATTCCCGGCCTAGCCCGCCCCCTACGATTTCTAACATACACCGTAGTACCGGCGCCAATGTTCATCGAAAATAATAAATGTATATATAAATTTATTTGTGGATGCTATTGTTTTATTTTTTACATGCATATATCATATAAAAATGTCAGATGCAATACACCGTTGGCACTAGAAAACGCATAAAAAACATTTATACGTTTCGAATAAAGTCGAAATTCAAGTCGAATAAATGACTACTTTCGAGTTGAAACAGTTTCGCCTCAATAAATTGTTTAGTTCCCAAAAATCTAAATACACTTTTAGTTAAATGTTCCATTAAGTACTAATCACACCAAATTGCATAGTGTTTTAATGCGTTCATAAAAAATATATAAAGTGATAAAGTAGAGGGCTGTCCACAACGTTGGCTCCTATTCCTATTTCATATTTTATCCGACACCATGTGTCAGCGAAATTGAAACTACGTCGGCATCACTTCCCGCATGATTCAGAACGCAATCAAACGTGTATCTTGAACAATATTTCTCGTAAAAAACACGCTCGTATGTCTGTCCGTTTGATGAAAAAAAAACACAGTGCATATCCCATTTTAAGACAATTGATGAGCATGACTGATCCCATGTAACGTGTTTGTACTTTTCATTTCATATATATATAATGAAAAGTACAAACACGTTACTTGGGATCAGTCATGCTATATATATATAAGTATGAATTTATTCAGTGAAACAAAGTGCATTACTTTTGATGGTGTTGATGATGATGAGTTTATCATATATCTTTGATACAGATCTGTAGTTGATCAATGCAGGCCTACAGACAACATAAAGGGTTATAACTGCACGATCTACAGTTACGCCCCCCCCCCCCAACCCGAAATCCTGGATCACCCCTTGCAAGGGAGATTAATCATAACAGGGGAGATCAATCATAGCAGAGGAGATCAATATATATTTGTTGTTCCTTGCATATATGAATTTGTAATCGTTTTCATAAAGATAAAAATTCTTCTAGTTTTGTATGTTTCAATTCTACGTTTACAATTTGGCAAGAAGCACTCTGGTTTTGTTATAGCTAATATTTGTTCGAGTAATTCTAGGGATGCCAGACTAGCTGCGCGCGCATACGGATGTTTTGACGGGGTTTACATTAACCAGTCCAGGAACTTCCTGAGGAAGGTGGTAACAACACATGGACCCAATAATTTGCATTTAAATTCGTCTAATAACTAGATTGTGTCTGATTCACCTAAGCATTATACTTCTGCAACGTCAGACGTGGTGCACATTCTTCAAAGTACGAGGTGTGAGGACTCGATAGGAAAGTACACGTTCTGCAACACTGGAGTCAACACAAGGGAAGTAACTCGTCTGTTACGGACTTGTATAGTAACAACTAACAACTAACTGGATTGTCTCCCTTTGTGTAGTGAGTTTTGTGCATTGTCCACATCGTACGTTTTACGAAGAGTGATTAAACTTGATCAGGTTGATTATGATAACATGTATGATATCACAGTTTTTTGCAGCACACAACCTCCAAACGTGCCAAAATAGTAACTTTCTTTTCAGTATTTGACTTAAAATGAATGAATTTACCACTTAAATTGTTCATAAATAATCATTAGATAGCGATAACAGAGGATTTTTTTTAATTTAGTAAAACCTATAAAACTTCAAACCAAATTACTGTATCTTGAAAAATAACAAAGTTATTCGTATCTGAAGAAGGTAATCCCCCACATTTCGTTCTGTCAAATATGTAAATTCTGTCAATACACCTGGCAATAATTTTCTGGCAGTTAAACAGGTTCAGAGTAATCTTTTAATGTCACTTTATGCTTTGTTAAGTAAATACTTCACATATTTTCACTGTCTTTCATACATGGTGACTTATAAAAGACAACAAATCATTTAAAATGGAATGAGTATTAAAGCCAAATGCTGGACTGAATCTGGGTAAGACAATGTCTGTAGTGCTGCATCAAAAACATTTGGCATTTACAAACTGCAAGTAAAAGATGTTATATACATTTATAAAGCTCAGTTATATATAGATTATATATCTTTAACATGCTTAGTACATATGACAGACTAATTTATTTCAGTATTTGGAACAGTGTATTCATTAACTCTAAAGTCATACATCCAACATCATCTCCAGTTTTAAGACAACCCTTTCTGGAATACCAAAACACAAAGTAATGCATTTTACCTTTTAATTCTGCCAAAAAGATCATGTACTCTTCAAAGTAATTAAAAAATGGCCACACAAATGTAAGTACATGTATTGAACAACATGCGGTCTTGATGAAAGGTTGTCTTTCAATGCAGCTTTTGCTTTAGGAACTTTTTGGAATACTAATTGTTCACTCATTCAAAAGAACTCAAACCATACATTGAATACAACAATTTACATGGTTCAAATGCTGAACAATTTTTAAGTATTGATCAGAAAATACTTGAAAAGAACATAGTCTTGTGATGACTTCTTGGCTGAGCATCTTAGAAAGACTGTTAATTTCTGTCTTCCAAAGCCACTGTCTCCACTGTCTCATTTGTCCTCTATGAACAGAAGACTAAAAAGCAAATCACAATATCTTTCAAAAACTGGAGCAATCATGAAATTAATATATGCAAAAGCAAATCATGCAATGCTTTGGACAAACATGTATATGCAAAACTGTAGCAGCATAACAGCATAACTCGAAACCGGAACAAGGGACGGGTAAACTGACAGGGGTATACCTTTAGAAATATTATTTAAAGTAAACCAAAGCATCAATTTATGAATTTATTTTTTAAATACCAAGCATGCAGAATACAGTAAATATTGTTACAAGAACTATGACCTGGGTTAGGTGACTATAGCAAATCTGACAGCATTTAAGTGCATACATAGGTTATAAACATATACAATCTGCACCATTAGCACATGCCTAATGCACATACCAGTCAAGTCACACTTACTGCATGTGTGTCACATGCTTTATTGTTGAAATCATGCCATGCAATTATCACGCTCTTTTTATTGTCTATATATATATTGAAAACTGTTTTCAATGTAAGGATTTTTTAAGATTAAAAAAAAGCATATTATTTAAAGACAAAATTAAACTTTAATTAAAAGTATACAGCATGAAGTCATTCAATTAAACCTGCAGTGACAGCTTGAATGCAATGACGAGGGAGGGAGTGCTCATCCCTCCCCCACCCAGCTTCCTTATTTGCATCTCATTGAAGAACAGATGTAGAGTGCAGTGATCAATTATAAATTAAAATTTACATTACAGGCCTCAGGTGTGTACAGGGTGATGATTGTGGATCAATGCTTTGCTTATAAATCGAGGCAGAACATTTGTCGTTGTTGTTTTTGACAAAATTTGTCTAATCGTTGTCCTGTTTCACTTTCAGTTTCACTATCTTCCAAGAGCTTTACCATCATAAATCTATCATCAAATCAATATATTAACAGCCAACATGCATTCACAACACATGGGATAATGTAAACAATTAGTTTGAATCTTTTTTTTTTTTCAAAACTACCTGTTAAACGTTTAATAAAATTCGTGAAGCTGTAAACCTTGTGTCGTGAAATCCGAGGACGTTACTCTTACGATGTTATCGGAAAACCACGAAGTTGCACTCGGCTTAACTTCGGTTGTAGTTCGGGAGACTGTCGGAAGTGGCCGATTGCTGCTTATAGGGTGCCTTCGTTTAGTAACAAAGCGCTAAAAGCGCTAACACTTATTTTACAGGAAACTATACCATCGAATTGGAGAAGGATTACACTTTTGTCTGGTACTTTTGCCTTCTTTTGCTCGGCTTTAGTTTTTCCACCAAAAGCTGATGAAAATAGCCATTTTTCAGCGCGCATATCCCCCTGAACCAGATGAATTGCATAAATTATTTTTTAGCCAATGGAAAGCTTAAGATTTGCCCTTCTAATGACGTAAAAGCATCATTGTAGGCTAAGCGGTTGCTGAAGTATACATGTCCGAATCACATGACACAATGGTGACAAATAAGAGATTGTGCAATCGGCAATCCTTTATTATCGCTACATCTGATCAATAAGCATAAATATCCTGGTTCTACAAAATTCCACATCTTTTAACCTTGATTCATTTTGTTTCTTCTTTATCGTGTTATGTACTCTTTAACCATTAAACAATACATCTAGAAAAGTTAAAATTTAACTTGCAAGCAGTGGTTGAAATTAGCACAAGCCCACAAGCGGGGCTTACACAGATTCTCAGTTTTATAAAAGCGGGCTTGTAACTTTTTCTTGGTTTGGAGTAATGAATTTGGGCTTGCTTGGTTAAACTGCTAATTTCGATGACTGGTAAGGTTGAACATTCTACTTTTTGTCACCTAAAAAGGCAACATATTGGGTTTACTTTTGAGTTGGTGGCGGCCCCTTTATTTTGCAGACGATTGCTTGAGAAGTTTTTGTGCAATCATTATAAAACTTAAGGGAAGTGTTAATAGGCATTTACGGAAGGTTAAGTTCGGTTTCCTGCATAATTGCTCTTATCGTACTTGAGTTATGTCCCATCAGGCGGCACATCCGACTAGCTGAGTTCTAGTTGTCATCAATTCATTGGTCCAATTGTAAAATACCAAGAGACTCCTCCAATAGCACCGCTGTCTTATACCACTCTTGTCACTGGAATACACAGCCTTATCATTGACTCTGGCTGTGAGTGGATACTTTTCCATGTGTCACCATAGGAACACTTCTACAGATCTAAACTTCTGAAGTCCAACATCATACTTCTGAATCTGCAGAAATCTTTTGCAATTTTATGCATATCAGTCTCCTTAAAAAGCCAGTAATTGTTTTTAAATCAGATTATAAGAGAGAGCCTTGTGATTTTGTTTCTAGTCAAATACATACAGAATTGGAGTTTTGTTATTTGTCAGTTGTTCACATCAAAAGGTTAGTGAGTCTTTCGTTAACTTTTCCATTTATTTGGGTTGTTTTATTTGCATTTTCAGTTGGATACAGATGTAAAATACCACTCTGCAGTTGGCAATCCAGCTTAGAATTCCTGGGAGCTTTCGCTTCACACATCAGTCTGCACAAAGTCCCATTTCATTTCTTGGCGTTATGTCAGGCAGTTGTATTTTCTTGTATCTATTCTGCAGTCGTAAACAAGGTTGTGATGCACACACACACCAAGTCAGTGTGCATGTCATTAGGTAATCGGCCAATTATACCTGAACACACAAAATTACTGGCCAATGAAAAGCATTTAAGAACAAAAACCAAAGTGCAATATATTTACCGTATTTACCGTATTTACCCTATGTATTGGGACACTTAAAAATAATTACAATTGTTCTTGTCCCAATATAAAGGGTCATAAAAAAATAATTCCTTAAAATAATTCTTTAAAGTTTTAGGGTAATATTGGACCCAATGTGTTTTCACACACACACTGGTTGTCGTTATGCCACGTGCTTAATTGAGTGGAGCGTGTTAATTAAGAACAACGGGTAGTATAGCGTGTTAGTACACAGTTTGTACCACGGGTCAATTAAACAAGCCCTAGACTTGTTTGTTTAGCGATAAGAATGCCACATGTGGCACACTACCTGGCTTAATAACGAGACCTGACAATTATCACATACTACCGGGTAGTTACCCTAATACTGGTAACTGTTAATTGACATTAATTGACAATTATATAGTTTGTTATAAGAAGTTTAATAAATTATTTAATATGAATATCATTTTACGCACATGACGTTATACAAGCATTTAAATTTTGAAAGCGGTAGTCTTTGTAGTTTTTATTTATATAAAAGGGGTATACTCTTATTTTTTGCAGCATATCTATTGCAATGTACGGTACAGTAGATCTATACTACTCTGATCATATTGAAATCGAGAGATATTTATTTAAAACTGTCAAAATTGAAGACAATTAACCATTATATTTTTGTGTCCGAATATTAAGGGACAAGAAAAAATTCAAATTTCAGAAGTGTCCCAATATAACATGACTCTAAAAAAAAAAAATCCGAAAAATATGGGTGTCCCAATATTTAGGGTGTCCCATTACATATGGTAAATACGGTATACACATGTATTTAATAGACATTCAGAATTATTCATGCTACATGTATATAGAATACCATAAGAATAAAAAGAATTGTGGTTTCTTTACATCTCTAACCTGACCAGAATGTTTTACCAGCCATGAGGGCCAGTATCACTATTCAGATTTTTCTATAAATGTTATTGAATCTCATACATTTCTGCTGGTTTTCTCTGAGGTCTAGCAGATATTAGCGGACACTGCAGACATTTCAGTCTTTTATTTCATCCACAGCCCTAAACACATAAGGTTGATAGCGGTTCATCCCACAGCACAGCCTTAAGCCACAACAAGTTGCCGATGATGAAATGGTCCATTCTGATTGGTGTTTTCTTTGTTATTCACAGAATCTGGTCTATTTCTAATACTTTAAAAAGCTTTTTACAAGGTCTGGCAGACTTTCTTGAACACAGAACAAAAGTTCAGTCCTTCATTTCCCCACAACCATAAACACATAAGGTTGATAGGGGGAAAACTGTATTTTATTCTTACACAGAAAATGGTCTAATCTGCTTACACAAGCCCATCTCTTGCCACAAGAATTGTTTGGCAAGTTTCTGGACTTTCTAACCCCTTGTGATATGTGTGATATTTGTGCTCTTATTCCAAGTAAAAGATAAAAGGAATTGTAACCAAACAAGTTGTTTGTTTACCTGGCACAAAGTGAGTGCCAGATGAACTATTAGGATCACTGGACCTCCTGGCATCAACTGTCCACAATAGACTGTTGCACAATTTTTATTAGATCACCATGAGTGTTTGTCAGAATGATATGCACAATGAATGTATTATCACATTTCTCGATGGGTCATGTCTGGGCAGAAGCTACGTCAAATAAGCTTATTTACACAGCATGTAACATCACTTGTCAGAATGATATGCACAATGAATGTATTATCACATTTCTCGATGGGTCATGTCTGGGCAGAAGCTAGGTCAAATAAGTTTATTTACGCAGTATGAACCATCACTTGAGGGTTAAATGTTTTCTCCCATGTAAATAAAGGCCACGGTCAAAACTGGGTCGTGTTTAGTAAAAAAAGGGTTACTAGGTCAATGAACATGTTATATAAATATGATTTGAAATTAGTCATGTTTAGCGAAATACTGAGTTACCAGCAACAATAATTGATAAGGCCAAAAAAATAAAAAATTGTGTGTTTCGAGCATTGGTCTCAAACAAGTTAGGTAAGGTAGGGATTATGATTTTTTTTGCATATTTTTTTTTTAAGTATAGCCATAAAAGTGAAATGAATCGCAACCACTTAACTGCCAATACTATTAATCCATGAAGGGATTTAGAACGCTCATTTAACAGTGTTTTTTTAACTTTTGCGGGAAGGTGGCGGGGCCCTTCAGGTGGGTATTGTTCGGCAAAAGGATTTTTTGTTAGAAAAGCATTATCATATTTTAATATTTTACTTTGTTATAAAACATTAATGAATTGTTTTGCTTCAAATTATAGCTTAGATTAACCTTCTTTGATGAAAAATTGCTGGGATTGTTTACCAGAACTCCTCTATCACACCCTGTACAACCGTCACCCATCACCGTGAGGACTTCTACGCATCCTTGTCTTTATTTTGAGGCATTTTTGGACCGAAATCGATGGGTATGGTAAGTGAATATTCAAAAACTTTTTTATTTTAAGGCGGATCGTTTAATCTTATGGCGCATGCTGATCTCACATGAATTACCTGTCATCCGCCATGGTCTATGTTATACATTCTGTGGTAGTTTTCTAGATCATTCGTGACAACCGACTTCAATATCGTCAAAATGAGCATCCAGGCGTTTGCATTCACGATTTTTTCAGTATTCCTATGGTTTCTAGTACAAAGCTTGTGCTTGAAATACTCTATTTCGGTGTAAGATTGCACAGAAACTAATAATATCATTCTAAAAGATTGTTTTGGGATTGAAATCTGGCATTTTCACTGTCTGTCGATTAAAAGCGACGTGTACGGAGTAAGAGCAGGGGTGACGTGTGCACCGTGGAGGATTTCTATAAAAACGCGATTTTAGGCTCTTTTCACCCCTTATTTTGCTGGGTATCCCATATTCACCGCTTTCCTTTCTTTTAAGAGACATTTTACCAACTTGTGCGATATATTTTGATGTAAATGATTTAACACTTATTCTGAATAACACTGGGATAAACACGTTTTACAGTACCGTTTGTAGTAGACATATACTGACATGTCAATGATTCTGTATACTGGCATGCTTTACAATTTCGGCTAATTTTGATGTTTTCTAAAACGTGTAGCCAAGTTAAAAAAATACTTTATTATAAAATTGAATCCCAATCATGCTGGGTTCGGTTGATACAATTTTTATAACATTTCAAAATCAGCATTTTTATAAAATAACCCTCAAAAGCTATCCATCAAAATCTCGAAAAATCGCAGTTTTACTACTTCAAATGTGTTGTGTATTAATCAACTTCTCAAATTGACCTGATTTTCTAGGTCTATCATGTCATGTTTATTTTATAAATGAATTGACTAATACAATTAGCATATTTGACTTTTTCAGGCACTTCCTGTTTGCTAACAAACTCTGCCAACATTTCTGCACATATATAGTACCTATATCAATCAGTATTTCATTAAAATTAATAAAAACAATCGAAGAAAATGCAAGAATAACGTATAAAAAATATGTGATTTGATACTGAATAATTTTTTTTTGTAAGTTTCTTTTATTGCCAGTAAGATATTTTTAGTATATCATTACTGCAGTATACCTTAAACTTATTTGTTCAAAATTTCACATTATGACGTCATTTCCCCGTGTCAGGTTTGTGTACAATTAATTTTCTGAAATCTTAAATTGGGATAAGTTTATCAATAGGTCAAATGTTAAGACGAAACTTTCTGAATTATTATATTTATGCCCCCTTCGAAGAAGGCGGCATATAGCAGTAGCACTGTCCGTCTGTACGTCTGTCCGTCTGTGCGAAGCATTCTTGTCTTTGCTATAACTTTGTTATTTATTGATGGATTTTGAAATAACTTGGCACAAATGTCAACCTTCATAAGACGACGTGTCGCATGTAACACCCGTCTCCCTACCTCAAAGGTCAAGGTCACACTTAGAGGTCAAAGGTCAAATTTGACCATAAAACGGCTTGTTTTTGACATAAGTGGAGTTTTGAGACAAAAGTGGAATGTGCCCTATGGACACATGTCTTGTTTCGTGATGATATTATTTCTGTAAATGTCACTCATATTGACCGAGAATTAGTTTAGATACCAGGGTATCCGAATTTGACATAACGGCCGAAATTTTAAAGCATACTAGTACATAAATTATATAGATCTACTGTACAGTACTGATTTTCACAAGTCTTCTTATTTTACTAATTTTAGTATTTCTACAATCCGGAGTTTTCTGACATTTCTAACATATACATCCCTGGCAGTATAAAGTTGAACGTCGACCTACTTAATAATTAATTGTGTGCAGTACATGGAGAGATAACTGCGGAGATTATTTATAGATCTAAGTACTGTCCTATGAATTAGTTGTATCTGATCCGACGCAGTTTTTCTAACAGTTACATCCCTTTTATGTATCAACTCCATATTTTCTCAATTTATTTCTAGCTGCAGAGCAGCATTACGACATGGACGAAAACAACAACAAAAAATCCCGTAAGTACTGACACACTTGTGTTTTTTAAATAAGGCTTAATGTTGTGTAAGTCGACGTTTTGGCTGATCTTGATTGATGAACACCCTAAGACTAATTCTTCAGTTCTTTTATAAAACGAAGAGCACAGTAGAAACATTATACAATTACTGTACTGTGTTACGTGTGTATGATTAAGTTATGATTTGCAAGAAATTAAACCTATTTTTGGCAAATCCACTGTGTTCATTTATATACATAGTTGAATTAAATGAAATAGCAAAGCCTAATCTCAAGTTGTGCCAAGACCTATGTATAGTATGACCTAACTAGTGCTATGAGGAACACTTCTGTACAATTTTATGAAAATAATATATCAATTAATCAATCAATCAATCAACACTGAACCAACGCCAATGTTGAGTTTTATGCGATATATCATGTAGGATTCCTACATATATAGTAAATGCTAATATCATTTAATATGTACACGTAGCATGTAACACAACACAGAAGTTGAGGATTCTGAGATTCAACAGGTTGCATACAGACAGCGAATATCCCACCCTCATACTGTATGATGGTCATCGATCTCACATTTCCTTACCATTAGCTGAATGGGCAAAAGCGAATAATGTGATCCTTTTTGTTCTGCCACCACACTCGAGTCATCTTACCCAGCCAATAGGAACATTGCAGAACAAAAAGGATCACATTATTCGCTTTTGCCCATTTATTTATTTTGCTTTTTATTCAGATTATATTATATTATTTATTGACAGCTGATATCATTTGAAGCACTCTGATGTGTACCATCACATTGAGTTACTTTATTTGTAACATTTTGATATATTGAACTACAGAATCTGATCCACTTGCACCTGTTCATCACTTGGACTTCAATACAGAAAACGTGTCGCAAGATAGTGAAACTCGTCAGGCAATTCTTCACATTCCAGACTTGGATTTCACTACTGAAACTGAACCACAATGGATGCAAGGTAAATTAATATGGCTTGATTTCTTCTCTATTTTTTTCTTATATTTGAAATAATTATTACATCTGTTTTGACAAATATGATTAAGAGAAGTACAGCAGTTGTTGTATAACTATGTTTGTTAAGCATAACATTGTTTCTAACAGTTTGTGGTTCTGTGGAGTTGTTTTACGTTTGCAATATTTGTGAAACATGATTTCTTTTCTTTACTAGTACTCGCATCTTTAGAGCGAGGCGAGATCCAGGCAATGATAGATTCTGAAGTGGTTGACAACAATGTGGCTAATTTTGGTAAGCTTACATTATACTGTTTGTAGACATAAGCTCACGAAAAAAATATTTATGGTAATTGATATTCATCAATGTGGAACTATCTCGTGCGAAAACATCACTCATAAGCTTATTATGTTCTAAGTAAAAACTTGAGTTTTGATAAGACTTTTTCTACAATTCATCCACTAGGGTCATCCATAATGCTCGACAGGAATAAATATCTCAATATAGTAATAGATGTAAACAATATGCATATCTCAATATTTTTTTCTGGGTTCACATTCCTGTACAAAACTTTGAATCTTGGATTTTCTAAAAATAACAGCAATACATGTTCTTAACCAAAACGTACATGTACATGTTATCAATCCTGAAAGAGATCTTCTCTATATTCTTCAGAAACAGTGGTATTAGACAAAAACACATGTGGAATATGCGGGTTGAATTTATCATCAAAAGTGAATCTCAGAAGACACCTCAAAAACCATGAAACGGGTATTAGGTATCAGTGTGCCATTTGTGGGAAAGAATTTAAGAGAAAAGACAATTTAAAAGACACGAATCAACACACATAAGAAGCAAGGAAAGCCCATCAGCTAAGAAGAAAAAAGAGAGAATATGTGCTTTATGTGGAAAGAGTGTCAAGCGTTTGGTGGATCACACTGCAGCTGTTCATAACAAGAAATATCAATGCCTGGTGTGCTTAAAAGCATTTGGAAAGAAATTGGATTTAAAAAGGCATGAACATTATCATACGGATGTAAGAAACTAGTGTAACTTGTGTTCAAAATTCTTTAGAAATGTAAAAGCACATATGGAAATTTGTGGGAAAAGTGACAAATTCATTAATTGTTTGTCTTGTACAAAAACCTTCAAAACAAAGAGATATTTGCAAGAACATGTGGCTGTGCATCACAAAAACAAAAAACAGACACTTTAAGAAGAGTCATACTGAAGGCTGATCTCGAAAATTGATAGTTACCAGTTCTACCTATAGTGTGTTATTTGGTATTTCAATTCCGTAATGTGTTGATCATCTGTCTTCACTTTAATTTGACCTTATTTCAGTTTTAATATGTTTGATGCATATGAGTTTTTACTTCCTCTGTTTGAAGATTAAGGGAAGTGATTGCACTTGTCCAGGCATTGGATTCCGCTTAAGTTATATATTTAAATGAATATTTATCCGACATTCTTCAAGATATAACCCTTAAACGTTTGTGCATTTTGTTAGTCATAAGATAAATGCTTTTGATATGCCAAGAATGCTGACTTACATAATTACATATACATATGTATTGCCCTTATAACTTTGTTACAAGTTTTCATGAAAGGAATGCTACTCTGAAATAGTGCAAGGCACAAGCCTCTATCCTCCAGACCTTGTAAATGCACGACTGTAACAAGTTCCATAATTTGTTCTAAATAATTACAGAATTATTAACCTTTTTAAATTAAGTAATTTGGTATCAGTTTGGTACAGTTGGCAGTTAAAACAACAATGGCCACAATTTTTTAACATCATGTTTATAGTCTTAACAGAAATGTTGATGGTAGATGACCTCATCTTATTATTATAGACTAGAGTTGTTATTAGTTTTTACTCACCTGAGCACAACATTCTCATGGTAAGGGTTTTGTGATCAACTTCTGTCCGTCGGCGTGAGTCGTGTGTCGTAAACAATTTCTTTAAGCAACATCTCTATCAAAGTTGTTTAAATGGTTGCGATTGGTTGCATAAGTTGGACATGGGGCCAAATACGGGTTTTCATAAATGCGAATTAAAAAAGATTATTGTTAGAAAACAATAAGCCCAGAGCATTCGTATTTGGTATCTAATGGTCCTCTACCAAAGGTTGTCAAGTTATAGCGCTGGGGTCAAAATTAGCCACACTCTGGGGGTATTAAGATTTACTTATAAAGGAAAAACTTTACAAAATGTATTGCCTGAAACCTCAAGGCCCAGTGCTTTCATATTTGGTATGTAGCATATCTAATGGTCCTCTACCTAAGTTTGTCAAATTAAGGTCCTGGGTTCAACATTTTGGCCACGCCCTGGGGGTAATCAATATTACTAACACTTATATAGGGAAAACTTTACAAAATTTCTTGTCTAATACCTCAAGGCCCAGATCTTTCATATTTTGTATGTATCATCATCTTGGGGTCCCCTACCAAAGTTTTTGCATCACCTTGAGGTCCTCTTTCAAAGTTCTTCAAATTATGCCCCTGGAGTCAAATTTGGTCTCACCCTGGGGATCAGTTTGCATGATGTTTGAACTTGATCTTTTTAGCCCATCTGAGCACAACATGCTCCTAATAAATTGTTAAATTGTCCATCGTATGTTATCACAATTTATTCTTTAAAAAGAATGTAAGTGCTTATGAAAAGCAACTAGAGGTCACTGATGAATAGACAAACTTAAAAATCCCTGATATCCCAACAACTAATACCTGATATCCCATCAACTACATCCCTCAGATGAGCAACTTGGGGCCCCCTTGTTTTAATTGTGTTTATTTCATAGTTTTGATGTTTTAAGTTTATTTTTTATATTTAACCATTTTTTTGTTTGATCTTTAGAATTCTGTCCTTGAGAGAAGAAATCTTGTAAAAAGCATTATTGTAATTTTAAGTAAACTATATCAATATCTATTTCATTGATGTAGCTGAAAGGTAATTTAATGAGAACGCACTTTTTGAAGTATACAACATAAATTAATCATTTTCACTTAATCCTTTCAACTAATCAGTCCCATGTTAACCACAATATTGGTCTGTATTAATTTCATTGATGTATACGGTACACTTAACATCATTTGTAAAGATAAATTTGAAAGGCTGTTTTGGTTGAAATCTTTTATGATGCACATTAAGTTTTATGTTCAATTTTTGGAAAATCTTTTATAATACACATTTAAAAAATGTTTTATGTTCAAAGATTGAAAATCTGTTATGATGCACATTAAGTTTTATGTTCAAGGTTTGGACTTTATTTGCGGTGCTATACATTGTTGTTGCTTTTGGAGAGCCTGAGCTCAAAGTGCTTTTGTTTATGCATTGTTATTAAATTTTCAAAACAATAAAGATTGTTTCATGATATTTTATTTCTTATTATTTAATTAATTAGGTAAACGGCTTTATCAAACACATTATTACGTTTCACTTAATTTAAACGTTTATGAAAACAAACTAAATTGACTTTAAAGTAAGTGATAAATTCCTAGTCGTTTTGATGGTAGTATCTTGGATACGTCTTTTCTGTGAAACTGCCTTACAGGCATTGCACCTCTAGAAGGCGCCTGGGGACCTGATATGGTCCCAAAGCGTATCTTGCGCTTGGACTTCTTCTTCCGGGTCTCCAAATCGAATGCGTGGTTCATGCAGTAAATGCAAGACGACATAGTGTCAATTTTTAAAGAAATTAACTCATGATAATTCAATTGTAAAACTTAAAGAAGTGAATAAAATGTAATAAGACTAAAATGAGTATAAACCTGATGACTGGGTGTGAAAGTGATGTGTCCATAGCCCCCGATACTCCCGCATCAGCTTCGTGGGCTGGGTACACTCCACTTACGCGAGATGTCCTCATAAAAAATCCCCTGGAAAATTAAAAAAATTTCTTTAAGCTATTCAAAAGGTGATCGTATTCCCTTTTTTAACCCGGTTTTCAACTTCGTTGAAAATCCTGGATATTACATTGGGGTATCGCGGGCGGGCGGGCGGGCGTCAAAAAGGTGGTTTCCGGTCAATAACTTTAGTTTACATTTACCAATCTTGATGAAACTTTGGATACAGTAAGCTTGCATGGAGACCTAGCTTGGGATTGTATTTGGGGCGTGTCGGGTCAAGGTCAATGTCACTGTTACTTAAAATAGAAAAACCGTGTCCGCTCAATATTTTGAGTTTGGATAGAGATATTGCACTGAAATTTTGTGTGTAGGTATCTTCCATGCAGACCTAGCTTGGGATTGCATTTGGGGCCAGTCAGGTTCAGGTCAAGGTCACTGTTACTAAAAATATATAAATGGTTTCAGGTGAATAACTTTAGTTCGGATGGAGGTATTGCACTGAGATTTAGTGTGTAGGTTGCTTAAATGCAGACCTAGCATGGGAGTTCTTTTGGGGCCAGTTGGCTTAAGGTCAAGGTCACTGTTACTAAAAATAGAAAAAATGTTCTGCTCAATATGTTCAGTTTGGATGGAGATGTTGTGGTGTAGTTTACATGTATACCTAGTTTGGCTTCCATCTGGGACCAGTTGGGTGAAGATCAAAGTCTCTGTTTCTACAACTAGAAAAACTGTTTCCGCTCAATAACTCGAGTTTTTATGCGGGTATTGTTCTGAAATTTTGTATGTTGGTAGCTTACATGCAGACCTAGCTTGGGATTGAATTTGGTACCAGTTGGATCAAGGTCAAAGTAACTGTTACTTAAAATAGAAAAACTTTTTTGCTCACTAACTTAACTTTGATGGGGGTATTGCACTGAAATTTTGCGTGTAGGTTACGAGCTGACATGCAGACCTAGCTTGTGATTACACAATTATTTAAATTTAATTAATAATTAAAACGTTGAAAACCTGGTTTCGTGGCGTTGCCATGTTTCGTGTGTTTCCGTTATATTGCATGACAATATTTAATGAACAATTTGTAAAAGAAACTTTGGCTCATTGGTGAAAGTTGGAACTAACCTGTTAGGATTTAACTTGCATGTCATCACTTCTACAACTGTTGATATCAGACTCGGGACGTCTCTTGCCTTGATGCACACGCTGCTTACTGGGTTGAGTTGCTGCAAAACGCCAACCGCCGTTTCTGCAGCAAGGCTTCCCACACTTCGTATATTATATGGACCAATGCAAGAATGCAACTGAATCTTCGTGTCAATATTGTCACACGGGCCGTTGGGGTGTTCTTAAATTAGTTATTGGTCGTTTTGTCGTTGTTGTCTCTTTTGGTGCACCCGTGTGTGCGTTGAATAACGACTGCAAGTCAGAGCGGCAGTGTAACTGGTTTATTAAGAAAGCAGCATGGCAATGGGTAAAGGTCCCATTTTCCTCCTGGTTTATATACCAGTCGGTTGTTGCTTGCTGCCTAGATCCGCTCTGACCCGCACGGCAGGGTTATTGCAATTTGACACAATGAAGGTATGTAACAATAGCTTATGTAAGCACAACCTTACATAAGATTGGGTCAAGTTGAAATAGCTTATAAAGGCTATAAAGATGTCAAACAAGTAACGTGTATTGAAATTCTTGATAACGACTGTTAATAGTATTGGAAATATCTTTGCATAAGATAAATTGTGTAATCTTAACAAGCAAAGTTGATAATACTAGCATTCTTTATCAACAGTTTAATTTGCATACTAGTGTATTATTCACAAATGTTATATTGATGTCAACACTCCAATATTGGCAAGTTCTGTTCATGTTTCAGATTGTATAACAAGATTGTATAACATCAATACACCATTTAAAGATTGACAATTATACAACAACGATAAATGCAATGTCAACATTGTGAAATCTTCCACTGGTCTGCTTAAAACAATGCTCCCGCATTGTAATTTGAATGAATATGGGAAGTTTCAGCATAAAAGAATATAAGATGATGGTTACATGAGGTTGATTGATGAATATTATATACAAAAACACGAGCAATACCAACATGAAACGTTATGACTTACATCATCACACATATAATGAAGTATCTAGACAAATAAAATGTAAAGACAACATATGTAAATCAAATGCAGTATGTACACACAGTGACATTTTTTTTGTAGGTACATGTAGGCCCCACTGTGAGCCAGAAAAGTGTGAGCCATCTTTAAGTATAGCATAATAGCAAACTATAAAAGTAAATAATTTTGATGTTCTTGGCTATGAAAACACGTTGCTGAACTCAAGATGATAAGGGAACAAAATATATAAAAAAGTGATTGTATTTGTACTCGTGTGTGATAGTAGTGATTGTTGTTTCATCCATGAAGTTCAATTAAGTTTCGGGTAAGGCTGTACTGATTACAGGGTAAAAACTTTTGCCTAGTGGAGGACCTCCCGAACGGTACATCACATTAACTGGGATGCATATGTTATTTTGTTTAATCCAAAAGAACATGGAAAACTTACGTTTTGTAATTCGATCAACTTTGAATGCTTGAAGTGGTGTCAAAGCTAAATTTGGATTGAGTGGCACATTAGTGTTGTCAAACTTGTTATGTATTTTGAAATCGCCATAATCAACTGTCAGTGTTGAGATCAAAGAACGTTTCAGGTGCAAATTAGGAAGGCAATTATCTCATGAAAATTCTTAGTGTTGTACACATGGCGGAAGATTTAAGCATGATATTTGAGCTACATTTGTGCCATCTGTAATTTCAAGCAATAAAGTACTAGAGAATCTGGATTTGAAACAGTATTTCAATATTCTGTAAGTAAGGAACATGATAAGGATTTGAAGCAAAGATGAACAGAGTGAGTTAGTCATTGCTTCCATGTCTGGTAGCTGTGATGTAGTGGTTGATGTCGATGGTGATGTTGTGGTAAAAATGAAACTTTGTAGCTTTGCAGATTGCACTGTATGAGGAATGTGTGCCAGTGCTAGACACGAGGACAATCTTCTGTATTTGAGATATAAGTATAATATTCCAGGCATGCAAAGGACTGACAAGCAAGTTGAAAGTATTGATAAAATGAAAGAAGGGGTAAATATTGTGTTATCAGTAGTTTGAAGGGCAAGTATCGGTTGTACTAAATTGCTGTAAATTTGCTCGTTATATTTAGCAGCTTCGGCCATTTTCTTTAAGTTTAAATGCTCTTGGTTGTCTGTTGCAAGGAATGTACTGAAATTGTGCTGAAACATTTTGAATGGAGGAATGCTAATATTGAGTGGGGATTCAAATACATCATGAGCTTCTATCATTGATAAAGATTCTTCATTAAAAAACTGTTGTAGGAGGGCAAGGTTAACAGGATGTAGAATGGTAACAGGAGCAGAGTAGTGATGGCAGGCAGATAGTCTAGGAGGGATAAAGGAAGAGGAAGTATAAATAGAGCAGCTGCAGGAGACGGTTATGATACAGAAGTGACAACCTGGGATAGTAGCATAGTGGTAAGGGCAATCTAGAGTTATATCCGAGGTGTTAAACACAAGGAAATGGGTTTGGTTTAATTGCGCAACTGCAGGTTTAATATGATTCAAGAAGAACCCAAAGTTACAGTTAGCATTAATGTTAGATTTGTTGCCTGTAAAGAGAGATATGGGACAATTATCAAGAGTTTGGGTGTTAAGGGGTAAATGTGAGGAGCAGAACAAAGCATGTGGAAATTGGTCACAAGAGGATATATCATGAGTGGATAATTCAACAAATTTGTTACCATCAGGTGAAATAGCAATGTAATTTGGGAGATTAGTAACTTGAGAAGCATGAGTAGAAGAGGAGTTAAGAGGCACAGGGTAGGAAAGTACTTGGTAAAGGTCCAGAATCATGGTGTCATGCACAATTAGAAGGTGAAGAGTTATGAACAATGTGTAGTTATATCTAAAGAAAGATATTTTTGTGTTTTCGTAGTCAAATAAAGGGTCAGTAGAAGTAAGTCGGTACTGTTTTTTGTGTAGCTGGTTACTAACATTGTGGAGACTATCAGCTAGAATATCAAAAGGAACTATATTGTCAGAAAGTTTCCCTTGAGTAAGACTTACAATTCCATCAAGAAAGGTTGTGTATAAATCTTTGAGTAAATTGGAGAACTGCAAAATATTGGCTAAGGTATGAGTTACCCTAGATTGCATTTGTTGAAAGCGTAGAATATCATTGTTAAAATTTGAGCTAATAGCAACAATTTGGTCATGGTTCTCCTGAATACCTTTAACTATATTTATAAATCTTTTATCTGAATGCTGCATATAAGACTGCAAAAGATTGGCATCATGTGTAAAACCCTGTTCTATGTAGTAGTTATTTCTAATGAGTTGATTGACACGTGAAGCCACGTTGGCAACATCTTCTGGGGTAGCTAGCCCGAACAGTCCTGTTCCAATTTTCCCAATGAAAGGTAATAGGGAACGACGCTTCCTACTAACATTTGGAACATGTTCAGGTATCAGATAATGTATGCGAGAGAATGTCTTATTGATGTAATTCTGGGAATCATTATATAATTTGTATAAACTGTCAAATGTATCCTTACAATCACAAGTTGTAAATTGTAAACTAGTAAAGTCAGGATATTCAAGGTTGATGAGATAAGTATGAGACCAATGCTGCGCCGAGGCATGCAATTTTCCTTGAGAGTTGAAAATGGTCCCATAATTCAATCTTTGCACAACATCCGCTCCTTTAGAAACGCTTGTCCAGGACAGTAGAAATAACAGGAAAAGTCCTGCAAGTACAAAATTAACCTATGTTGGAGTAAAGTCTCCAGAAAGGGTAGGAGAACTTGGCCAAAGTTCATAGCACTATCTTTCATGAGTAAAGCTCATTACTTTTAATATTACCCATTTGTGAAGACAAACTCATGTTAAGGTTTAACAATGTACTGATGATTATAAGTCACAAAATGGACAGAAGAGCGTATTTATTCAAAGGAAGCAATGTGTATATGTGCACTTTCACATTGCATTAACATAAGGTAAAACAGTTTAGTGTTTGAAAAAAAAAAAAAAAAAAAAAAAAAAAAAAAAAAGGTTTTCGTTTGCGATTGTTTCCAGTGTACTTTTCATGAAAAGCCTTGCGCATGTCCTCTGGGACAGAATCTGCAAAAACCCAAGTATTGAACTTAGGGTCAAGGCCTTGCCATTTGACTCTGTAGTAGTGCAAACCATTTTGGTAAACATATTTCACAATTTTTTCAGGTTTTTGTTGAGTCTGGCTGCCTGTTGGCATTGCACTAGAATCGTCTTGAATGATTGTTTGTGGTTGTGTGTGTTTGTTTGTGTGGTAAGGCTTTAGTCTTTGTGCATTAACAAGTGGTTTAAGAATTTTCCCACTTTCAAGTGATTTTAACTTGTTTGTGTAGTTAGGCCCTAATTGAACAATTTCATAAGGTCCTAGGTATTTGGGTGAGAGTTTTTTTCGAAAGTCCTACTTTAAAGTTTTCTTGTTTTGCCAACACTTGTTGACCAACTGAGAACTGTGGTTCCTTGCTAGTTGTGTCATGGTGAAGCTTCTGTTTGAGTTGAGCACCTAACCTATTGGCAGTTATTATGCCTGCAACAATTTTAATTTGTTCATTTAGGTGATCAACATGTGTTTTGACCTTGACTGGTAAACTGTCTTTGGGTATTAGAGATGTGTCTATTGGTAGACGCATGTGTCTCCCAAAGAGAACTTGATATGGTGTGAATCCAAATGAAGCTGAAACGGAGTTACGAAAAGCCATCATCACTGCTGGAATGAAATCAGACCAGTTGTCTTGATTGTCATTGCAGAGAGATCTCAATGCTTGGCCAAGAGTGCCATTAACACGTTCAACCGTACTGTTTGTCTGTGGATGGAATGAAGATGTATGGTGTCGGGTAACTTGAAATTTTTCGCATATTGCAGTCACAAGTTTCGACAGAAAGTTGGTTCCCCTGTCACTAACAATTACATCAGGTGCGCCATAGCGGCAAAAGATTTCCTCAAACAAAAGTGTTGAGATTTCAGTAGCCTCTTGAGTACGGAGGGGAAAGGCCTCACACCAATTTGAAAATGCGTCAACAACAACCAATATGTACTTAAATTTGTTTTGTGACAAAGGCAAAGGTCCCAAAACATCAACATGGACACGTGAGAAAGTATGTTGTGGTACTGGCAAAGGACAAAGAGGTGGTTTATTGTTTGCATAAGACCGCTTGGATTTTTGGCAGGTTTTACAAGTACGAACATGATCTTCAATGTCAGTATACATACGCTGCCAATAGTACTTAGAACGGATGGCAAAGTATGTTTTGTCAAATCCTAAATGAGCATGTCCCTCATGATATGCTTTAATGACATCCTCACGTAAGGACTTTGGAACTACTAACTGTGTGAAGGGCTCACCTTGTCTTTGTTGTTTTTTTCTTCGTGGTTCACATATGTGGTAAAGAGTGTTATTCGTTACAATGTATTGCTCAGACATTATTGTGTACTCTTTCTGTTTGAGATCATCTTTTGGTAGCACATTGTGAACCATAAAGTCAAGTAATGGCTGTAATTCAGGACATCGCCACTGTTCCTGAGAAATGTCAACCTTGTCACTTATAATAGTTCTGTAAGTCAATAGCATCTACCTCTTCCACATCATCAACTATGTCCATGGCTGAGAGTATTGGAATTTCATCTTTTGGCGAGTATTCTAAGGTCACTTGTGCAGTGCTAGATGTTAGTGAGTTACAACAAAGGGTGTCACTTACCGTTAAGGTATTGTCGTATGTTCGGCGACTCAAGGCATCTGCGTTCGCATTTTTCTTAGGCTCTTTTCACCCATTATTTTACTGGATATCAATGTTTTACTATAGTTTAGACACTTTCAGGATCATTTTTAAAAAGTATTGATTTTTTTTTTTAACGCTTGCAATGGTCAACATATGAATGTTAACATTACATATACATGCAATTTCATATATACTTAGCCACATGTTCATTTAGTTTATTCTATTTCTTTCAGCAGCAGTAAGGATCAACAAATACTGAAAGTAAGTAATAAAACCTTGGACACTTTCAAAGCGGAAACAAATGAATATATTAATTAATTAAGACATTAAACGGTAAAAAAAGATCTTCAATCTAAGAATACATGGGTTTATACTGTAAGATTATTTATCTTCTTGTCATGCTCGTATCCGCTGCTGGATTAGTGGCGCAGTGTGCAACCCAATAGTCGGCTGACGTTTTTATAATTAAATTACATATACGTGGTCAAAACTGGAACAGAGATCTCCATTCGATACATATACTTAAACTTTTCTAGGGTGAGATCCCACAAATCCCCCCTCATGGGAGTTCCACCCGCACATTGTTAGCCCGGTCTCTATCCCTCTTTTCATCGCTAAAGGTTTGGCCGAATGCCGTAACCCCCCTTACAGTCTCTAATTTCTGGATCGGGACTGCGTGTTTCATGATTATAATAACATTTAGTATGACATGACGCGTATTATTCGCACACGTTCTGATATTATTTGTATGTTGAGTTGAATTTCCGCACTACCCAAGCACTAAATGTATTATTTACATATAAATATATACGACATATTTATAAAGAAGTAAATTTAAAAATACGAAAAATGAAATACGCAAAATACATTTACGACTTCAAGTGTATAATGTATAACTGTTTACTAAAGCTCATAAATTTAAATTGGGCCTATGTATTTCAAAAGTTGGGCCATATTTTTCGCGTCGTATTAAGGATATTTATTATGTGCAATTGATTCCCAAATCAAGCTGCTTGCAAATTAAATACACTACATGTGTATATTGCACGAAAATGCGCCATTTAAAAATAAACATTTATAAACCCCCAACACGTACTTCAGGCCCTTTCACGTCAGAATTTTGGCAAACAACCTTTATTTTTCAGAATTATAATATCATTTGTTACATTAAAATTGAATTGTTTTAAATACTTACTCCATTCAAAAACCTGTGCAACATATAAAACATGTTTCTAGAAGGCGAACTACACCAAGCCCTAGTTACGTCTCCATGTGCACCCCCTTAAACATGATCCTCTCTCCGCCACTGCAATTTGCATCGTATTATGAAAATGACATATAAGAGCATTAAATGTAAATGTTATATCAATTGAGATTTACAAATATTAATGATATTTTTCAGATGAAGAAAAAGACCAATTTTTCATTATACAAGAAAGTAAGAAGAATATCAACTAAGAGGTTCCTTACATGTGCACCAGAAAGGTCACCACATAAGAAAAGAATAAGGACATCAACATCACCATATTCCTCCCCATTTACAAATACAAAACGGTCAACAATAACTCCCAGAGCAACACCGAAGAAAACTAATACGCCATCATCGGGAACACCCAAAAAGACACCAGCATTTATCGCGTCGTGTGAGGCAGAATCATCCGAATCATATTATGAAGACATTGAAGACAATATAGAATGTGACGAGGATTATCAAACGTACATAACATTTAGATCTACGCTACAAATTGTGGGCCAATGGACAATTTTCGCAAACTTTATAGACCTTGTCACGGAACGAGTGTATCCTTTAGACAATATAGCGCTGCTGTTGTTTCTGGATACTGTAAAATATTTTAGTTGCATTTCGTCGTCTTCAATGTCATATTTTAGCGTAACCAAACGATTTTGGAAAACAGGATTCAGGTTGTTTCATGCCAGGTTCTTATACTTTATGGGAAGACCTAAGAATATTGGTTCAAACGATCCAAATGCTGAAAATGACTTAAGACCTGAAGATGTGCAGATAAATTTTGCTGTCCCATCAATTCCGGTCATTGAACGTTTCGAAGTGCCCGACATTGACATCCCTAAGAAAATGCCAACTGGAGTTATAGAACCGGTTCTTAAATGCCTCGCAGAAAGGGTCACAGACAATAGGTATATGCTATGTTTCGATGCAAAAAAAGTCACAGCAGGAGTAGATAAGGTGGGTGGAGATGTTGACTTGTTCGGGTGCGAGAGCAAGGATAGTTTGGAAGAACGGAAACAGCGTCTTGTTGTTGAAAAGAAAGTATTTATAAACGCTATAAATGGCGATAAGGACATGGCAGACACGTACGAATCTACATCAAGCCATACACAGTGCATTTCCATACTTGGAAAACGGATCCAGGAAGCGAGAGATTTGAAAAAGAGACAAGAGTATGGATTAGGCAAATTTCTTGGTCTTGCTGGAGACAAATGGCGTGAATCAAAGTTTGTGTATGCAATAAGCGCCCTACACACGTCCCTCTATCAGCTGAATGAATTGTTGAGAAACGCAATTTACAGTGTTCACAAGCTTTGCAAGTATTGTAGTGTTGTGGGGAAATCGATAGTCCCTGTAGACGATGTACTGCTAGTGAAGAAACACTCCCAAAAGACTATGGTGTTCTTGAACCCTGACTATAAACAAAATGTGATGGACACAAAGTACATTATACAACGCACCCCATTATGGGTAGGTGTCTGGAATCTGGCCTCAGTTACTGGCAGTACAATGCATGATGCCATTGGGCTTAGAACAGTTAAGGCCCAAAGAGAACATATGTGTAAAATTCAAGGAATATCGGATGGAAGCAAAGATGTGTCACATAGCCTATATGAAAAGCTAGAATACGGAACACTTCAAGAAAAGAATGCCATACCAACGTTAGCTACCATTGTCATTCCAACTTTCTTTCCCCAGTGTTGCTATGTTGAAGAGGGTTGTTACATTAAACAGGGAGAAAACAAAGATGTCCTCATGGTTGTTTCTCCAGATGGCAGTATAAGGGAATGTGATAGTACTGGTGAAAACAATTCTTTTAGAATGGGCAAAATTGTTGCCGCTGTGGAAGTAAAATGCCCCTTTCCCAGGGATGGACAAGTAGCTCTTCACTATGAATTGCCACAATATTATGTCTGTCAGTGTCTTTCAGAGATGCATGTTTTAGACACCGACAAGCTTATATATCTTAGTTGGTCTCCTGAATCTTCAGTTGTACTGGAAGTAAGATTCGATGAAGTTTTTTTTTCGAAGATATACGCCCTTGCCAAAGACACGTATGATTGTGATGATCCTAAACGGGTGTCAGATGCGACAGAAAGGATACGTGAACTAAAATCTGGCATTGCTGAATTCAAGAAGACTCATGTTACATTTCTTGCAGAAATTCCATCAGCCAAGATGATCGAGGACAGTTTGCCCCAAACACCTGAATCGTCTCCATACATATGTCCCAGTATTTGGACAGAAATGGCGAATGACAGAAAGGTATGTGATAAAGATCAAGTTGAAGACATTATAAAGTCTGCAGTTACAACGCTTGAACAAGCTTATGACATACAAAGAAGAAAGGCAACAGAAGTGATGGTATGGGTATTAACGCATATCGACAGAAATACATTGGAACTGCCATGTTCAATAATCATAGCTTACGCCTTGAAGGATTACAAAACAACTGCACAAGAAATGAAAAAAGCGACAGAATATGTGATTCGTAAGTGTCAACAATATGGTCTAAGAATATGCTCTATATCCGCAGATGGTCAATGGATTCAACTGATGACAAGGGATTCAAATGGCAGAGCACTCACCATTCTGCAGAATCAAAAAGACGTTTGGGCAAAAATGCAGAATATGACAAAAATGGAAATCTGCAAAGAAATTGCGAAGTTGAATAGATGCAGTGTTGATGGTAACTATGAAAGGAAAGCGTTGAAATTGAAAATGCCGCAACCTGACATTTTGTTACGACTTATTCCTATGACAAAGAAAAGGGGAGAAGGAGAGCCTGAAAGTGATGTTGGATGCATGACTACGACAGAGTGGATGCCACACCAGTTGATAAATTCTTTGCAAGATCCAGATGATAGCTTAAATGACATTGTCAGAGGAATTGATGTTGATGTCTCTGTATCAACGGGTATTAATCATTTAAGGGACCTGATCGATGCAGATCAAAGTAAACAATGTGTCGCTGATAATTCGGCTACCGAGCTTCCTGAAAGTTTGAACAATGAAGATGAACAAGCGCCTGAAACCTATTCCAACGAAGACAGTTTGAACCCTGCCATAAGAACAATCTTTAAGAAGTGCATGCCTAAAACCTATCTCACATAACGATCTGGTGTTGTTGTTTGAGGGCAAATTAAACCTCAACATGGTGACACATAAACAGCTTGATCATATTATCAATATTGTGCTTACTTATATAAATTCTAGCATAAAACCAAGAAAGTCTTTGAATAAAGAAAAAAAAATTGCGTTTTTGAAAGATATATGCAATTCGAGTTTGCCTGCTCGACAGAAAACACAACGCAAGAAGAGTCCCTTGAAGCTCGCAACAATGTGTGAAAGAGTCATTAGATCCCGAAAAATGCCTAAATCTATCCTAAATGCTGCGTATGCGACATGCATCTATGCAGATCAGTACAATGCATGGACAAACTCCATGACTGACATCGCACGACCGAGACAGGAAGTGTGTGAATATTCCGAGGTGGACATACCTTTCTGGTATTCGTATCCCGAGATATTTGAGGGCGATACAATAGGAAAAGGTACCGACTGTTCACATAATCTTACACACTTACGCGTTAGATCATGCACTACCGGTATAGGAAACGTGCCGCCAGATGGATGGAAAACTGTTGCAAGTTTAAACACAACTAAATTGAACTCCGCTTTAGTGGAGGACTTGATTGACAAACAGAGTGTTCCAAACGCAAGAACAAACTTCTGCGAAGAAGTTGAAACATCAATGCGCATGCACGGATTCATTGAAGCTGCTGATTTGACAAGACTTGTACGTAATTGGTACGAAGCTTTGGATTCGCCTGGAATCGCGGCAACAACACGGGTTGCACATCTACTAGAAATGCGCAATTTCCTTCTGAGAAACACTGACTTCAGCGTGTTCCCGCCTGCAGGACGATACATTAACCAGGTACCTGTTGTCACTTTCGAAGGAATGTTAATTGATATTTTCACAATGTTGACATTGCATTTATCGTTGTTGTATAATTGTCAGTCTTGGTGTATTGATGTTATACAATCTTGTTATACAATCTGAAACATGAACAGAACTTGCCAATATTGGCAGTCTATAACATTTGTGAATAATACACTAGTATGCAAATTAAACTGTTGATAAAGAATGCTAGTATTATCAACTTTGCTTGTTAAGATTACACAATTTATATTATGCAAAGATATTTCCAATACTATTAACAGTCGTTATCAAGAATTTCAATACACGTTACTTGTTTGACATCTTTATAGCCTTTATAAGCTAATTCAACTTAACCCAATCTTTTGTAAGGTTGTGCTTACATAAGCTATTGTTACATACCTTCATTGTGTCAAATTGCAATAACCCTGCCGTGCGGGTCAGAGCGGGTCTAGGCAGCAAGCAACAACCGACTGGTATATAAACCAGGAGGAAAATGGGACCTTTACCCATTGCCATGCTGCTTTCTTAATAAACCAGTTACACTGCCGCTCTGACTTGCAGTCGTTATTCAACGCACACACGGGTGCACCAAAAGAGACAATAACGACAAAACGACCAATAACTAATTTAAGAACACCCCAACGGCCCGTGTGACAGTGGTGGAGAATAGCGATCCCGCATACGTTGAGGACACCATCAGTGGCCGTACCTTATTTACTGAGATCGCAGGTCAACGTGCAGCTTGTCCTAACCACACCGAGCGAGGCATCATCAAGTGGGACCACAACAAGGACCGACGCCAGTGGGACCAGGACTACCAACAAGAAGACCACTGACAGAAATCAAGCAATCCAACCGTCTCCAGTGATGTCTACAGAACAAGGTAGGCCCCTTTTCACTGTTGTCATTATAGGAAAATTTGATCCATCAAAAGATGATGCCCAAAGTTGGATTAATCGATACATATATTTTGGCAGATTGACAAAAACACAGCATGAAATTATGGCTAGACTATTTGGCATGTTTTTGGCTATGGGAACAGCATTCAACTGGTTTTGTTCGTTAAAACAGAAGAAATTACATCAGACTTTGACACACTAAAGACCAAATTTTACAACGATTCAGCAAAACACAGGACACTATACAAATCACAACAGAAATATTTCACATGAAACAAAGACCTCATCAATCAGTTAGGGATTTCATTTATGAAGTGCAAACAAAAGCTCAATTAGTAAATTTGCCTGAAGCTACTCTTTTAAGTGCGATAAATGGTGGGTTGTTATCACATATAAGGGCTGATCTTAGACGTAACCCCCCAGCTAATTTGGAGGAACTTTTGATGGGTGCTGAACAGTTTGAAAGTGCATATGCTATTCACCCTCCTACAGCTAATATTTCTGAGGCTACTTTTACTGAAATATTTAAAAACGCTTTAGGTTGTGTCAACATGCTAGATTTAAAACACAAAGTGGACAATTTAGTGCAACAACAACAATCACTGCATTCCATTAATTCAGTACACACACAGCGAAACAACATCTCAAAACAAACACCTACAAGAACACAATATCACAAGAAAAGTTATCAACAGCAGCAAACATGTAGAGCTTGTGGCAGTTTTCGAGATCATGACTTTTTAACTTGCTTTGCAAAGTCAAAAACATGTTTCTTCTGCAACAAACAAGGACATATACAAAAAGCTTGCTTTTCCTTCAAAAAATAAAAAAACCAATAGGATTGTTCGCCTGCACTTGGTCGTAGAGGGAACCAGATGAAAAGGCCATATTTTCAAAGACATTCTAAAACTGACAATAGAAATAAACAAAAAAATTCTTCACTTAAAATGTCAAAAGTTCAAAAATCTAAAATACCATCTATAAGTAATGTTTCCACTAAAACCACCCTTAAGTCAAATTTCATTGACATTTCCATTGCAAACAAAAAATACAAAGCGTTAGTTGATACAGGATCAAGTCTGTCTTGCATTAAGCAATCCCTCTTGAGTAAAATTGACCCTGGCTAGCAAAATTTGCTACCAAGCCAACACACTCATGTCATGGGTGTAAGTGGCGAATTAATTAAGGTTAAAGGCTCCGTTTCATTATCCTTAGGTATTGGTCATGAAACCTTCATACAGAGATTTCATGTTTTTGATGACATCCAACACCCATTGATCATTGGAATTGATTTCATGAGAAAATACAAGTGCAAAATTGACTTTGAAACTTTACAATTCGTAAGCTCTGTAAATTGCATTTCAATTAATGTTGCCAAATCTGTTCCTTTAGGATTAGCTAGAATAAAGAAAAACGATGTCCTAGCACCTAATTCTCAAACACTTGTCCCAATACGACTCTCAAAAGTTAATCACAATGATGTTGCTATTTTGGAAGAAGTCCAATCTCTACGGGACAAAAATGTTGCTCTTGGTAGGACTATTGTTCGTTCTCAAAATGGCTTGGCAAATTGTTTATTGCTCAACCCGTTACCTTTCAAAGTTTGCTTAAAATCTCAAACTGTGGTTGGTAAGTTGTCTTCCATTTACGAACAATCCATTAAAGTCATAGATAATACACTGGATGACGAACCTTCCAACACACCAGGTAAGATTCCAAACGTGCACTCAATCTCAGAGGTGCAAGTTTTAGAGGAGCTAGGAATTTCAATTGACAGTCCGCTTTTGTCGGCAGATCAAAAAGTCAAGCTCCAACATTTCATTGTCCAGAATAGGGACATGTTTGCGAAAGACACCTCTGAGTTGGGTTGCACACATTTGCATTACCACAACATAGACACGGGTGATGCACCACCACAAAGACAACCTCCATATCGGACATCTCCGAAAGCCAAAAAGGAAATTGAGGCGCAGGTAAGTGACATGTTAGCAAATGATATAATAGAACCTTCTGACTCTATGTGGGCAGCACCTGTCATCCTTTGTAAAAAGCGTGATAACAGCTACAGGTTTGCTATTGATTTTCGACGCCTTAATGCTGTCACTAACCCTATCAATTTTCCTTTGTCTGCATGGAAGATACCTACACACAAAATTTCAGTGCAATATCTCTATCCAAACTCAAAATATTGAGCGGACACGGTTTTTCTATTTTAAGTAACAGTGACATTGACCTTGACCCGACACGCCCCAAATACAATCCCAAGCTAGGTCTCCATGCAAGCTTACTGTATCCAAAGTTTCATCAAGATTGGTAAATGTAAACTAAAGTTATTGACCGGAAACCACCTTTTTGACGCCCGCCCGCCCGCCCGCGATACCCCAATGTAATATCCAGGATTTTCAACGAAGTTGAAAACCGGGTTAAAAAAGGGAATACGATCACCTTTTGAATAGCTTAAAGAAATTTTTTTAATTTTCCAGGGGATTTTTTATGAGGACATCTCGCGTAAGTGGAGTGTACCCAGCCCACGAAGCTGATGCGGGAGTATCGGGGGCTATGGACACATCACTTTCACACCCAGTCATCAGGTTTATACTCATTTTAGTCTTATTACATTTTATTCACTTCTTTAAGTTTTACAATTGAATTATCATGAGTTAATTTCTTTAAAAATTGACACTATGTCGTCTTGCATTTACTGCATGAACCACGCATTCGATTTGGAGACCCGGAAGAAGAAGTCCAAGCGCAAGATACGCTTTGGGACCATATCAGGTCCCCAGGCGCCTTCTAGAGGTGCAATGCCTGTAAGGCAGTTTCACAGAAAAGACGTATCCAAGATACTACCATCAAAACGACTAGGAATTTATCACTTAATTTAAAGTCAATTTAGTTTGTTTTCATAAACGTTTAAATTAAGTGAAACGTAATAATGTGTTTGATAAAGCCGTTTACCTAATTAATTAAATAATAAGAAATAAAATATCATGAAACAATCTTTATTGTTTTGAAAATTTAATAACAATGCATAAACAAAAGCACTTTGAGCTCAGGCTCTCCAAAAGCAACAACAATGTATAGCACCGCAAATAAAGTCCAAACCTTGAACATAAAACTTAATGTGCATCATAACAGATTTTCAATCTTTGAACATAAAACATTTTTTAAATGTGTATTATAAAAGATTTTCCAAAAATTGAACATAAAACTTAATGTGCATCATAAAAGATTTCAACCAAAACAGCCTTTCAAATTTATCTTTACAAATGATGTTAAGTGTACCGTATACATCAATGAAATTAATACAGACCAATATTGTGGTTAACATGGGACTGATTAGTTGAAAGGATTAAGTGAAAATGATTAATTTATGTTGTATACTTCAAAAAGTGCGTTCTCATTAAATTACCTTTCAGCTACATCAATGAAATAGATATTGATATAGTTTACTTAAAATTACAATAATGCTTTTTACAAGATTTCTTCTCTCAAGGACAGAATTCTAAAGATCAAACAAAAAAATGGTTAAATATAAAAAATAAACTTAAAACATCAAAACTATGAAATAAACACAATTAAAACAAGGGGGCCCCAAGTTGCTCATCTGAGGGATGTAGTTGATGGGATATCAGGTATTAGTTGTTGGGATATCGGGGATTTTTAAGTTTGTCTATTCATCAGTGACCTCTAGTTGCTTTTCATAAGCACTTACATTCTTTTTAAAGAATAAATTGTGATAACATACGATGGACAATTTAACAATTTATTAGGAGCATGTTGTGCTCAGATGGGCTAAAAAGATCAAGTTCAAACATCATGCAAACTGATCCCCAGGGTGAGACCAAATTTGACTCCAGGGGCATAATTTGAAGAACTTTGAAAGAGGACCTCAAGGTGATGCAAAAACTTTGGTAGGGGACCCCAAGATGATGATACATACAAAATATGAAAGATCTGGGCCTTGAGGTATTAGACAAGAAATTTTGTAAAGTTTTCCCTATATAAGTGTTAGTAATATTGATTACCCCCAGGGCGTGGCCAAAATGTTGAACCCAGGACCTTAATTTGACAAACTTAGGTAGAGGACCATTAGATATGCTACATACCAAATATGAAAGCACTGGGCCTTGAGGTTTCAGGCAATACATTTTGTAAAGTTTTTCCTTTATAAGTAAATCTTAATACCCCCAGAGTGTGGCTAATTTTGACCCCAGCGCTATAACTTGACAACCTTTGGTAGAGGACCATTAGATACCAAATACGAATGCTCTGGGCTTATTGTTTTCTAACAATAATCTTTTTTAATTCGCATTTATGAAAACCCGTATTTGGCCCCATGTCCAACTTATGCAACCAATCGCAACCATTTAAACAACTTTGATAGAGATGTTGCTTAAAGAAATTGTTTACGACACACGACTCACGCCGACGGACAGAAGTTGATCACAAAACCCTTACCATGAGAATGTTGTGCTCAGGTGAGTAAAAACTAATAACAACTCTAGTCTATAATAATAAGATGAGGTCATCTACCATCAACATTTCTGTTAAGACTATAAACATGATGTTAAAAAATTGTGGCCATTGTTGTTTTAACTGCCAACTGTACCAAACTGATACCAAATTACTTAATTTAAAAAGGTTAATAATTCTGTAATTATTTAGAACAAATTATGGAACTTGTTACAGTCGTGCATTTACAAGGTCTGGAGGATAGAGGCTTGTGCCTTGCACTATTTCAGAGTAGCATTCCTTTCATGAAAACTTGTAACAAAGTTATAAGGGCAATACATATGTATATGTAATTATGTAAGTCAGCATTCTTGGCATATCAAAAGCATTTATCTTATGACTAACAAAATGCACAAACGTTTAAGGGTTATATCTTGAAGAATGTCGGATAAATATTCATTTAAATATATAACTTAAGCGGAATCCAATGCCTGGACAAGTGCAATCACTTCCCTTAATCTTCAAACAGAGGAAGTAAAAACTCATATGCATCAAACATATTAAAACTGAAATAAGGTCAAATTAAAGTGAAGACAGATGATCAACACATTACGGAATTGAAATACCAAATAACACACTATAGGTAGAACTGGTAACTATCAATTTTCGAGATCAGCCTTCAGTATGACTCTTCTTAAAGTGTCTGTTTTTTGTTTTTGTGATGCACAGCCACATGTTCTTGCAAATATCTCTTTGTTTTGAAGGTTTTTGTACAAGACAAACAATTAATGAATTTGTCACTTTTCCCACAAATTTCCATATGTGCTTTTACATTTCTAAAGAATTTTGAACACAAGTTACACTAGTTTCTTACATCCGTATGATAATGTTCATGCCTTTTTAAATCCAATTTCTTTCCAAATGCTTTTAAGCACACCAGGCATTGATATTTCTTGTTATGAACAGCTGCAGTGTGATCCACCAAACGCTTGACACTCTTTCCACATAAAGCACATATTCTCTCTTTTTTCTTCTTAGCTGATGGGCTTTCCTTGCTTCTTATGTGTGTTGATTCGTGTCTTTTAAATTGTCTTTTCTCTTAAATTCTTTCCCACAAATGGCACACTGATACCTAATACCCGTTTCATGGTTTTTGAGGTGTCTTCTGAGATTCACTTTTGATGATAAATTCAACCCGCATATTCCACATGTGTTTTTGTCTAATACCACTGTTTCTGAAGAATATAGAGAAGATCTCTTTCAGGATTGATAACATGTACATGTACGTTTTGGTTAAGAACATGTATTGCTGTTATTTTTAGAAAATCCAAGATTCAAAGTTTTGTACAGGAATGTGAACCCAGAAAAAAATATTGAGATATGCATATTGTTTACATCTATTACTATATTGAGATATTTATTCCTGTCGAGCATTATGGATGACCCTAGTGGATGAATTGTAGAAAAAGTCTTATCAAAACTCAAGTTTTTACTTAGAACATAATAAGCTTATGAGTGATGTTTTCGCACGAGATAGTTCCACATTGATGAATATCAATTACCATAAATATTTTTTTCGTGAGCTTATGTCTACAAACAGTATAATGTAAGCTTACCAAAATTAGCCACATTGTTGTCAACCACTTCAGAATCTATCATTGCCTGGATCTCGCCTCGCTCTAAAGATGCGAGTACTAGTAAAGAAAAGAAATCATGTTTCACAAATATTGCAAACGTAAAACAACTCCACAGAACCACAAACTGTTAGAAACAATGTTATGCTTAACAAACATAGTTATACAACAACTGCTGTACTTCTCTTAATCATATTTGTCAAAACAGATGTAATAATTATTTCAAATATAAGAAAAAAATAGAGAAGAAATCAAGCCATATTAATTTACCTTGCATCCATTGTGGTTCAGTTTCAGTAGTGAAATCCAAGTCTGGAATGTGAAGAATTGCCTGACGAGTTTCACTATCTTGCGACACGTTTTCTGTATTGAAGTCCAAGTGATGAACAGGTGCAAGTGGATCAGATTCTGTAGTTCAATATATCAAAATGTTACAAATAAAGTAACTCAATGTGATGGTACACATCAGAGTGCTTCAAATGATATCAGCTGTCAATAAATAATATAATATAATCTGAATAAAAAGCAAAATAAATAAATGGGCAAAAGCGAATAATGTGATCCTTTTTGTTCTGCAATGTTCCTATTGGCTGGGTAAGATGACTCGAGTGTGGTGGCAGAACAAAAAGGATCACATTATTCGCTTTTGCCCATTCAGCTAATGGTAAGGAAATGTGAGATCGATGACCATCATACAGTATGAGGGTGGGATATTCGCTGTCTGTATGCAACCTGTTGAATCTCAGAATCCTCAACTTCTGTGTTGTGTTACATGCTACGTGTACATATTAAATGATATTAGCATTTACTATATATGTAGGAATCCTACATGATATATCGCATAAAACTCAACATTGGCGTTGGTTCAGTGTTGATTGATTGATTGATTAATTGATATATTATTTTCATAAAATTGTACAGAAGTGTTCCTCATAGCACTAGTTAGGTCATACTATACATAGGTCTTGGCACAACTTGAGATTAGGCTTTGCTATTTCATTTAATTCAACTATGTATATAAATGAACACAGTGGATTTGCCAAAAATAGGTTTAATTTCTTGCAAATCATAACTTAATCATACACACGTAACACAGTACAGTAATTGTATAATGTTTCTACTGTGCTCTTCGTTTTATAAAAGAACTGAAGAATTAGTCTTAGGGTGTTCATCAATCAAGATCAGCCAAAACGTCGACTTACACAACATTAAGCCTTATTTAAAAAACACAAGTGTGTCAGTACTTACGGGATTTTTTGTTGTTGTTTTCGTCCATGTCGTAATGCTGCTCTGCAGCTAGAAATAAATTGAGAAAATATGGAGTTGATACATAAAAGGGATGTAACTGTTAGAAAAACTGCGTCGGATCAGATACAACTAATTCATAGGACAGTACTTAGATCTATAAATAATCTCCGCAGTTATCTCTCCATGTACTGCACACAATTAATTATTAAGTAGGTCGACGTTCAACTTTATACTGCCAGGGATGTATATGTTAGAAATGTCAGAAAACTCCGGATTGTAGAAATACTAAAATTAGTAAAATAAGAAGACTTGTGAAAATCAGTACTGTACAGTAGATCTATATAATTTATGTACTAGTATGCTTTAAAATTTCGGCCGTTATGTCAAATTCGGATACCCTGGTATCTAAACTAATTCTCGGTCAATATGAGTGACATTTACAGAAATAATATCATCACGAAACAAGACATGTGTCCATAGGGCACATTCCACTTTTGTCTCAAAACTCCACTTATGTCAAAAACAAGCCGTTTTATGGTCAAATTTGACCTTTGACCTCTAAGTGTGACCTTGACCTTTGAGGTAGGGAGACGGGTGTTACATGCGACACGTCGTCTTATGAAGGTTGACATTTGTGCCAAGTTATTTCAAAATCCATCAATAAATAACAAAGTTATAGCAAAGACAAGAATGCTTCGCACAGACGGACAGACGTACAGACGGACAGTGCTACTGCTATATGCCGCCTTCTTCGAAGGGGGCATAAATATAATAATTCAGAAAGTTTCGTCTTAACATTTGACCTATTGATAAACTTATCCCAATTTAAGATTTCAGAAAATTAATTGTACACAAACCTGACACGGGGAAATGACGTCATAATGTGAAATTTTGAACAAATAAGTTTAAGGTATACTGCAGTAATGATATACTAAAAATATCTTACTGGCAATAAAAGAAACTTACAAAAAAAAATTATTCAGTATCAAATCACATATTTTTTATACGTTATTCTTGCATTTTCTTCGATTGTTTTTATTAATTTTAATGAAATACTGATTGATATAGGTACTATATATGTGCAGAAATGTTGGCAGAGTTTGTTAGCAAACAGGAAGTGCCTGAAAAAGTCAAATATGCTAATTGTATTAGTCAATTCATTTATAAAATAAACATGACATGATAGACCTAGAAAATCAGGTCAATTTGAGAAGTTGATTAATACACAACACATTTGAAGTAGTAAAACTGCGATTTTTCGAGATTTTGATGGATAGCTTTTGAGGGTTATTTTATAAAAATGCTGATTTTGAAATGTTATAAAAATTGTATCAACCGAACCCAGCATGATTGGGATTCAATTTTATAATAAAGTATTTTTTTAACTTGGCTACACGTTTTAGAAAACATCAAAATTAGCCGAAATTGTAAAGCATGCCAGTATACAGAATCATTGACATGTCAGTATATGTCTACTACAAACGGTACTGTAAAACGTGTTTATCCCAGTGTTATTCAGAATAAGTGTTAAATCATTTACATCAAAATATATCGCACAAGTTGGTAAAATGTCTCTTAAAAGAAAGGAAAGCGGTGAATATGGGATACCCAGCAAAATAAGGGGTGAAAAGAGCCTAAAATCGCGTTTTTATAGAAATCCTCCACGGTGCACACGTCACCCCTGCTCTTACTCCGTACACGTCGCTTTTAATCGACAGACAGTGAAAATGCCAGATTTCAATCCCAAAACAATCTTTTAGAATGATATTATTAGTTTCTGTGCAATCTTACACCGAAATAGAGTATTTCAAGCACAAGCTTTGTACTAGAAACCATAGGAATACTGAAAAAATCGTGAATGCAAACGCCTGGATGCTCATTTTGACGATATTGAAGTCGGTTGTCACGAATGATCTAGAAAACTACCACAGAATGTATAACATAGACCATGGCGGATGACAGGTAATTCATGTGAGATCAGCATGCGCCATAAGAT
This sequence comes from Congeria kusceri, assembly GCA_027627225.1. Lineage (NCBI taxonomy): Eukaryota > Metazoa > Mollusca > Bivalvia > Myida > Dreissenidae > Congeria > Congeria kusceri. The sequence continues at coordinate 43,258 of JAPFQT010000226.1, read as the reverse complement.
TAAACGATCCGCCTTAAAATAAAAAAGTTTTTGAATATTCACTTACCATACCCATCGATTTCGGTCCAAAAATGCCTCAAAATAAAGACAAGGATGCGTAGAAGTCCTCACGGTGATGGGTGACGGTTGTACAGGGTGTGATAGAGGAGTTCTGGTAAACAATCCCAGCAATTTTTCATCAAAGAAGGTTAATCTAAGCTATAATTTGAAGCAAAACAATTCATTAATGTTTTATAACAAAGTAAAATATTAAAATATGATAATGCTTTTCTAACAAAAAATCCTTTTGCCGAACAATACCCACCTGAAGGGCCCCGCCACCTTCCCGCAAAAGTTAAAAAAACACTGTTAAATGAGCGTTCTAAATCCCTTCATGGATTAATAGTATTGGCAGTTAAGTGGTTGCGATTCATTTCACTTTTATGGCTATACTTAAAAAAAAAATATGCAAAAAAAATCATAATCCCTACCTTACCTAACTTGTTTGAGACCAATGCTCGAAACACACAATTTTTTATTTTTTTGGCCTTATCAATTATTGTTGCTGGTAACTCAGTATTTCGCTAAACATGACTAATTTCAAATCATATTTATATAACATGTTCATTGACCTAGTAACCCTTTTTTTACTAAACACGACCCAGTTTTGACCGTGGCCTTTATTTACATGGGAGAAAACATTTAACCCTCAAGTGATGGTTCATACTGCGTAAATAAACTTATTTGACCTAGCTTCTGCCCAGACATGACCCATCGAGAAATGTGATAATACATTCATTGTGCATATCATTCTGACAAGTGATGTTACATGCTGTGTAAATAAGCTTATTTGACGTAGCTTCTGCCCAGACATGACCCATCGAGAAATGTGATAATACATTCATTGTGCATATCATTCTGACAAACACTCATGGTGATCTAATAAAAATTGTGCAACAGTCTATTGTGGACAGTTGATGCCAGGAGGTCCAGTGATCCTAATAGTTCATCTGGCACTCACTTTGTGCCAGGTAAACAAACAACTTGTTTGGTTACAATTCCTTTTATCTTTTACTTGGAATAAGAGCACAAATATCACACATATCACAAGGGGTTAGAAAGTCCAGAAACTTGCCAAACAATTCTTGTGGCAAGAGATGGGCTTGTGTAAGCAGATTAGACCATTTTCTGTGTAAGAATAAAATACAGTTTTCCCCCTATCAACCTTATGTGTTTATGGTTGTGGGGAAATGAAGGACTGAACTTTTGTTCTGTGTTCAAGAAAGTCTGCCAGACCTTGTAAAAAGCTTTTTAAAGTATTAGAAATAGACCAGATTCTGTGAATAACAAAGAAAACACCAATCAGAATGGACCATTTCATCATCGGCAACTTGTTGTGGCTTAAGGCTGTGCTGTGGGATGAACCGCTATCAACCTTATGTGTTTAGGGCTGTGGATGAAATAAAAGACTGAAATGTCTGCAGTGTCCGCTAATATCTGCTAGACCTCAGAGAAAACCAGCAGAAATGTATGAGATTCAATAACATTTATAGAAAAATCTGAATAGTGATACTGGCCCTCATGGCTGGTAAAACATTCTGGTCAGGTTAGAGATGTAAAGAAACCACAATTCTTTTTATTCTTATGGTATTCTATATACATGTAGCATGAATAATTCTGAATGTCTATTAAATACATGTGTATACCGTATTTACCATATGTAATGGGACACCCTAAATATTGGGACACCCATATTTTTCGGATTTTTTTTTTTTAGAGTCATGTTATATTGGGACACTTCTGAAATTTGAATTTTTTCTTGTCCCTTAATATTCGGACACAAAAATATAATGGTTAATTGTCTTCAATTTTGACAGTTTTAAATAAATATCTCTCGATTTCAATATGATCAGAGTAGTATAGATCTACTGTACCGTACATTGCAATAGATATGCTGCAAAAAATAAGAGTATACCCCTTTTATATAAATAAAAACTACAAAGACTACCGCTTTCAAAATTTAAATGCTTGTATAACGTCATGTGCGTAAAATGATATTCATATTAAATAATTTATTAAACTTCTTATAACAAACTATATAATTGTCAATTAATGTCAATTAACAGTTACCAGTATTAGGGTAACTACCCGGTAGTATGTGATAATTGTCAGGTCTCGTTATTAAGCCAGGTAGTGTGCCACATGTGGCATTCTTATCGCTAAACAAACAAGTCTAGGGCTTGTTTAATTGACCCGTGGTACAAACTGTGTACTAACACGCTATACTACCCGTTGTTCTTAATTAACACGCTCCACTCAATTAAGCACGTGGCATAACGACAACCAGTGTGTGTGTGAAAACACATTGGGTCCAATATTACCCTAAAACTTTAAAGAATTATTTTAAGGAATTATTTTTTTATGACCCTTTATATTGGGACAAGAACAATTGTAATTATTTTTAAGTGTCCCAATACATAGGGTAAATACGGTAAATACGGTAAATATATTGCACTTTGGTTTTTGTTCTTAAATGCTTTTCATTGGCCAGTAATTTTGTGTGTTCAGGTATAATTGGCCGATTACCTAATGACATGCACACTGACTTGGTGTGTGTGTGCATCACAACCTTGTTTACGACTGCAGAATAGATACAAGAAAATACAACTGCCTGACATAACGCCAAGAAATGAAATGGGACTTTGTGCAGACTGATGTGTGAAGCGAAAGCTCCCAGGAATTCTAAGCTGGATTGCCAACTGCAGAGTGGTATTTTACATCTGTATCCAACTGAAAATGCAAATAAAACAACCCAAATAAATGGAAAAGTTAACGAAAGACTCACTAACCTTTTGATGTGAACAACTGACAAATAACAAAACTCCAATTCTGTATGTATTTGACTAGAAACAAAATCACAAGGCTCTCTCTTATAATCTGATTTAAAAACAATTACTGGCTTTTTAAGGAGACTGATATGCATAAAATTGCAAAAGATTTCTGCAGATTCAGAAGTATGATGTTGGACTTCAGAAGTTTAGATCTGTAGAAGTGTTCCTATGGTGACACATGGAAAAGTATCCACTCACAGCCAGAGTCAATGATAAGGCTGTGTATTCCAGTGACAAGAGTGGTATAAGACAGCGGTGCTATTGGAGGAGTCTCTTGGTATTTTACAATTGGACCAATGAATTGATGACAACTAGAACTCAGCTAGTCGGATGTGCCGCCTGATGGGACATAACTCAAGTACGATAAGAGCAATTATGCAGGAAACCGAACTTAACCTTCCGTAAATGCCTATTAACACTTCCCTTAAGTTTTATAATGATTGCACAAAAACTTCTCAAGCAATCGTCTGCAAAATAAAGGGGCCGCCACCAACTCAAAAGTAAACCCAATATGTTGCCTTTTTAGGTGACAAAAAGTAGAATGTTCAACCTTACCAGTCATCGAAATTAGCAGTTTAACCAAGCAAGCCCAAATTCATTACTCCAAACCAAGAAAAAGTTACAAGCCCGCTTTTATAAAACTGAGAATCTGTGTAAGCCCCGCTTGTGGGCTTGTGCTAATTTCAACCACTGCTTGCAAGTTAAATTTTAACTTTTCTAGATGTATTGTTTAATGGTTAAAGAGTACATAACACGATAAAGAAGAAACAAAATGAATCAAGGTTAAAAGATGTGGAATTTTGTAGAACCAGGATATTTATGCTTATTGATCAGATGTAGCGATAATAAAGGATTGCCGATTGCACAATCTCTTATTTGTCACCATTGTGTCATGTGATTCGGACATGTATACTTCAGCAACCGCTTAGCCTACAATGATGCTTTTACGTCATTAGAAGGGCAAATCTTAAGCTTTCCATTGGCTAAAAAATAATTTATGCAATTCATCTGGTTCAGGGGGATATGCGCGCTGAAAAATGGCTATTTTCATCAGCTTTTGGTGGAAAAACTAAAGCCGAGCAAAAGAAGGCAAAAGTACCAGACAAAAGTGTAATCCTTCTCCAATTCGATGGTATAGTTTCCTGTAAAATAAGTGTTAGCGCTTTTAGCGCTTTGTTACTAAACGAAGGCACCCTATAAGCAGCAATCGGCCACTTCCGACAGTCTCCCGAACTACAACCGAAGTTAAGCCGAGTGCAACTTCGTGGTTTTCCGATAACATCGTAAGAGTAACGTCCTCGGATTTCACGACACAAGGTTTACAGCTTCACGAATTTTATTAAACGTTTAACAGGTAGTTTTGAAAAAAAAAAAAGATTCAAACTAATTGTTTACATTATCCCATGTGTTGTGAATGCATGTTGGCTGTTAATATATTGATTTGATGATAGATTTATGATGGTAAAGCTCTTGGAAGATAGTGAAACTGAAAGTGAAACAGGACAACGATTAGACAAATTTTGTCAAAAACAACAACGACAAATGTTCTGCCTCGATTTATAAGCAAAGCATTGATCCACAATCATCACCCTGTACACACCTGAGGCCTGTAATGTAAATTTTAATTTATAATTGATCACTGCACTCTACATCTGTTCTTCAATGAGATGCAAATAAGGAAGCTGGGTGGGGGAGGGATGAGCACTCCCTCCCTCGTCATTGCATTCAAGCTGTCACTGCAGGTTTAATTGAATGACTTCATGCTGTATACTTTTAATTAAAGTTTAATTTTGTCTTTAAATAATATGCTTTTTTTTAATCTTAAAAAATCCTTACATTGAAAACAGTTTTCAATATATATATAGACAATAAAAAGAGCGTGATAATTGCATGGCATGATTTCAACAATAAAGCATGTGACACACATGCAGTAAGTGTGACTTGACTGGTATGTGCATTAGGCATGTGCTAATGGTGCAGATTGTATATGTTTATAACCTATGTATGCACTTAAATGCTGTCAGATTTGCTATAGTCACCTAACCCAGGTCATAGTTCTTGTAACAATATTTACTGTATTCTGCATGCTTGGTATTTAAAAAATAAATTCATAAATTGATGCTTTGGTTTACTTTAAATAATATTTCTAAAGGTATACCCCTGTCAGTTTACCCGTCCCTTGTTCCGGTTTCGAGTTATGCTGTTATGCTGCTACAGTTTTGCATATACATGTTTGTCCAAAGCATTGCATGATTTGCTTTTGCATATATTAATTTCATGATTGCTCCAGTTTTTGAAAGATATTGTGATTTGCTTTTTAGTCTTCTGTTCATAGAGGACAAATGAGACAGTGGAGACAGTGGCTTTGGAAGACAGAAATTAACAGTCTTTCTAAGATGCTCAGCCAAGAAGTCATCACAAGACTATGTTCTTTTCAAGTATTTTCTGATCAATACTTAAAAATTGTTCAGCATTTGAACCATGTAAATTGTTGTATTCAATGTATGGTTTGAGTTCTTTTGAATGAGTGAACAATTAGTATTCCAAAAAGTTCCTAAAGCAAAAGCTGCATTGAAAGACAACCTTTCATCAAGACCGCATGTTGTTCAATACATGTACTTACATTTGTGTGGCCATTTTTTAATTACTTTGAAGAGTACATGATCTTTTTGGCAGAATTAAAAGGTAAAATGCATTACTTTGTGTTTTGGTATTCCAGAAAGGGTTGTCTTAAAACTGGAGATGATGTTGGATGTATGACTTTAGAGTTAATGAATACACTGTTCCAAATACTGAAATAAATTAGTCTGTCATATGTACTAAGCATGTTAAAGATATATAATCTATATATAACTGAGCTTTATAAATGTATATAACATCTTTTACTTGCAGTTTGTAAATGCCAAATGTTTTTGATGCAGCACTACAGACATTGTCTTACCCAGATTCAGTCCAGCATTTGGCTTTAATACTCATTCCATTTTAAATGATTTGTTGTCTTTTATAAGTCACCATGTATGAAAGACAGTGAAAATATGTGAAGTATTTACTTAACAAAGCATAAAGTGACATTAAAAGATTACTCTGAACCTGTTTAACTGCCAGAAAATTATTGCCAGGTGTATTGACAGAATTTACATATTTGACAGAACGAAATGTGGGGGATTACCTTCTTCAGATACGAATAACTTTGTTATTTTTCAAGATACAGTAATTTGGTTTGAAGTTTTATAGGTTTTACTAAATTAAAAAAAATCCTCTGTTATCGCTATCTAATGATTATTTATGAACAATTTAAGTGGTAAATTCATTCATTTTAAGTCAAATACTGAAAAGAAAGTTACTATTTTGGCACGTTTGGAGGTTGTGTGCTGCAAAAAACTGTGATATCATACATGTTATCATAATCAACCTGATCAAGTTTAATCACTCTTCGTAAAACGTACGATGTGGACAATGCACAAAACTCACTACACAAAGGGAGACAATCCAGTTAGTTGTTAGTTGTTACTATACAAGTCCGTAACAGACGAGTTACTTCCCTTGTGTTGACTCCAGTGTTGCAGAACGTGTACTTTCCTATCGAGTCCTCACACCTCGTACTTTGAAGAATGTGCACCACGTCTGACGTTGCAGAAGTATAATGCTTAGGTGAATCAGACACAATCTAGTTATTAGACGAATTTAAATGCAAATTATTGGGTCCATGTGTTGTTACCACCTTCCTCAGGAAGTTCCTGGACTGGTTAATGTAAACCCCGTCAAAACATCCGTATGCGCGCGCAGCTAGTCTGGCATCCCTAGAATTACTCGAACAAATATTAGCTATAACAAAACCAGAGTGCTTCTTGCCAAATTGTAAACGTAGAATTGAAACATACAAAACTAGAAGAATTTTTATCTTTATGAAAACGATTACAAATTCATATATGCAAGGAACAACAAATATATATTGATCTCCTCTGCTATGATTGATCTCCCCTGTTATGATTAATCTCCCTTGCAAGGGGTGATCCAGGATTTCGGGTTGGGGGGGGGGGGCGTAACTGTAGATCGTGCAGTTATAACCCTTTATGTTGTCTGTAGGCCTGCATTGATCAACTACAGATCTGTATCAAAGATATATGATAAACTCATCATCATCAACACCATCAAAAGTAATGCACTTTGTTTCACTGAATAAATTCATACTTATATATATATAGCATGACTGATCCCAAGTAACGTGTTTGTACTTTTCATTATATATATATGAAATGAAAAGTACAAACACGTTACATGGGATCAGTCATGCTCATCAATTGTCTTAAAATGGGATATGCACTGTGTTTTTTTTTCATCAAACGGACAGACATACGAGCGTGTTTTTTACGAGAAATATTGTTCAAGATACACGTTTGATTGCGTTCTGAATCATGCGGGAAGTGATGCCGACGTAGTTTCAATTTCGCTGACACATGGTGTCGGATAAAATATGAAATAGGAATAGGAGCCAACGTTGTGGACAGCCCTCTACTTTATCACTTTATATATTTTTTATGAACGCATTAAAACACTATGCAATTTGGTGTGATTAGTACTTAATGGAACATTTAACTAAAAGTGTATTTAGATTTTTGGGAACTAAACAATTTATTGAGGCGAAACTGTTTCAACTCGAAAGTAGTCATTTATTCGACTTGAATTTCGACTTTATTCGAAACGTATAAATGTTTTTTATGCGTTTTCTAGTGCCAACGGTGTATTGCATCTGACATTTTTATATGATATATGCATGTAAAAAATAAAACAATAGCATCCACAAATAAATTTATATATACATTTATTATTTTCGATGAACATTGGCGCCGGTACTACGGTGTATGTTAGAAATCGTAGGGGGCGGGCTAGGCCGGGAATGTTTTACTGAAGTCGGTGTGTTTCTTTGAACAAGTGAGCGAGCGAATCGAGCGAACATTTGTTTAGCATAATTATCCAGTTTTACCGTTTTATATATGCCCATAAATGTATGGTCCGGCAGTTTCAGGGGGGGTGGGGGAGCGCCGGGTGCGCCACCTCCCCCCCTGGATCCGCTAGTGCCTGCTATGAATGATCTCTTCTGCTATAATTGGTTTGCCCTGCTATGACGATCTCTTGTGCTATGATTGATCTCCCCTGTTATGATTGTTCTCCCCTGCTGTTGCTCTCCCCTGCTATGAATAATCACTTCTGCTATTATTGATCTCCCCTGCTATGATTGATCTCCCCTGTAATGTTTGATCTCCCCTGCTATAATTGATCTCCCCTGCTAAGATTGATCTCACTGAAATGATTGACCGCAAACTGTTCTGATCGATTTCTGCTATAATGAACAATGATATGAATGGTTGATGTATGGTTGATACGCATATCCCATGTAATGACTGAACTCCGCTGTTGTATTTGATCTCACCTCAGTCCTGTTATGATTGCTCTCCTGTTTACGATTTAGCTTCCCATTGAGGGGATTTAGACAACCTGCTTGGGTCTAGGGTGGGGAATTAGACCCCAAAAAATACAATTAGTCAAAGTCCCCTGGGTTTGTCCGCCGCTCCCCATCCCCATCCCCCTGGGGCTGGGGGTAAATATTGAAAGGTGCATAATGTTATACACATATACTTGTTTAGCTCATTTGCTTTCTACGTATTAAGCTTACTGCACTCGTCTAAGAATATGTAAATAAAAAACCGTGATTAAATGAAGAATTATCAATTGTAGGTTCACTGTAAATTGTTACAAAATGATGTAAATGACGCAGTTACAAGATTATAAGACATTTTGTATAACAGACAGACAGACAGGGTTAGGGTTAGGGTTAAGACAGACAGACAGACAGTTTATTCAGACTTATACATCAGTACATCGTCTTCACACATGAGTATACACATTCTTTTCTATTACGTAACTGGGTATAACAGTACTTAATTTTACAACATAAAATGGTCAAATAAAATAAACACACGCTATGATAACAAAACTAAAGGTTTACATAGACGGTAAGGAAAACATTTTATTTATCTTTATACAATATAATTGATGATTTAAGTTCTAATTTCAAAAGCTTCTTGATGTATTTACATACATTTAAAATAACTGATTTGTCACATGAAATTAATAATGTGTGAAACTTATATACAGATGGGTTAACATCAATTATCCGATTAATAAATGTCTTTCTTAATTCTATATAACAACGGCATATACATATAATATATATCTTCTACGTCTCTATCATTACAACACAAACAATAACGTTGATTTTGTGGAATGTTGTTTTGTACGAATGTTCCAGTTTGTATTCTCAATGGGTGTGCAGAAACCCTTAATCTAAAAAAAAAGCGTAGACCTCTAGGAAGTAAATCTATGTATGTTTCGTATGCTAATGAAGTTTTAAAATTTGTATACATATCCAATACAGACCTGTTATTTATTTTACCATACCATTCTTGTTTTAAATTGTCAAGTCTACATTTGAATTCAAGAATAAACGTATCAACTTGTACAGCGTTATGATTTTCAAATACATAACTAAAACCATAGTCATTGAACATGAACAATGCATAACGCACCAGGTACCCAGGTTCGAGCCTCCGCTACACCTTAACCTTCAATGCCAAAGCCATGTATTGTTTATCGACCACACGTTCCACGATTTCCTCGTACTTAGACAATATATACACGTGTCAACTGGCAACACGTCCACTTATGCACGAGAAAATCGCGTCAACTTGTGCACGATAAAATCGTGTTCCAGAATCGCAATACACCAAGGGCCCATGTTTATAAATAATCTTAAGCTGTTCTTAATTTAATTTAAAAAATAAGTCCACGTTAGAATTAGCGTTTGAAACACTGCTTTGAATTTTGTGCATCACAAATATTTTATTCAATATTCACACACTTTAGATTATATTTCAACTTCAAATATAAGCCCAGAATTACCCATAACTGAAATCGGATATATCTAATGTACAGCTAACAATCCACCACTATATAGTACTTCCACTGCCAGTGTCATCGCCACCACTCACGTAAAAGTCATTTGTGTACTGCCGCAATTCTCGACAAAATAAATTCTTATCAATATTATTAACTTAATTGTACGATGAGTAGTTGTTAAACTTTTATTTTAGCATCATTTTTTCGGGTCTATATGCTAACTGACAGACAAATGAAATAAACTATAAAGCAATCGGAGAGCTCGAGCCCACATCTCTGCCACGGTAGGTAACACTACTAAACCGTTTACTTTGCCCATTTCTAACCGTCACAGATTTTTAGACTGTTGGCGCAAGCCAACAGGATTTAGTAGTTGTAATCTGAAATCGGACTTGATGGAACTACTTCTTTTATCTGCAGGCTACGAGTCAGTAAATCGATAAATTACTGCGTTTCGCTCGCAAAGCAGTGAGGCTTCCTGTTATTGATGCTACCTTCTATTGATGAATAGATGGCAAGAAATAGATCCGACTTAAACACTAATAAACAATAATAATAATCCAGTTAGTCCACATCTACTAGTGAATTCATGTTAAGTCTGTTCATTTTGTGCTGTTTTCTGGTTAACTGCATACGTGTATTACATCATATTAACAACTGTGTATTGACTCAGTACATATAGCGGAGCAATCGTAACCACTCGATTGACGATTGTTATTGTTTTTGAAGTATGGATAAGATTTGTGGAACAGCATTGTACTTCCAGAGTAGAGTTATGAATGTACATACATAGTTTGCACAAAAAATGTTTGCTACCCACGAATTACAAAAACTTAAAGATGGAAATGTCGTAGATAAATATAGCATTGAATAAGACGCGCGCTAAATAAGTTTTAATTTGCAAAAGACAGAATCCTGGATCTCCATTTTCAATTAGGTAAAATACCAGCTGATACCAATTTATGGAAATAGATTGTAGGGTGATGAGTTTCGATATTTGTTTTGTAGAAAAGATATAACAGACAGTTGACTTACTTCCATAAATGTTCCTTATGATACAAATACTCTCGTAATTCATTTGCTTTAGGTTTCTTTTCTCGCCAACAGTCTTTTAACGCTGTCAGCGTTTTGATTAAGATAAGTTGCCAGACGACAGAAACAACATCCTCTGCGAAAATGACAAAAACAGTAAAACAAAGAAGTCTCCTAAACGTATCGAACAATGCATGCTAAGGCGCATATAAACTATATATTTAAAATACAAATGTACTACATTCATAAATTAATAATAAATACAAGCAATATACATAGAGATAACACTCCTTTACATCGACTGAATTACTTTATTTACTGACAATATCATCATCCGCATGTATATGTAATTATAAACGAAAAAAACAACATCAAGGCTTTTGAAATCTTAAATCACGGTTTGTAGAAGTACTAACAAGTCGTTACTAAGGAGATTTATGAATACGGACCCAGGACAACTACGCGATCTACGTTATTTCTTTGCATTTGAATATTCTCATTCTCAAATGCTATTCATGTTCTCTACCATCCACATTTCCAAGGTTATTCCAGCATTTAATGTATTGTCAATTATCATTTTGATGCAATTAGGCGTAAAAAAAATTGTTTGTTTCCGCTTAACCGACCCCCCCCCCCCTGACTTTTTCCACCGACCCTACAAGTTTTTTTTTCAAATTTGCCTATCAATCAGTAACTTTTTTAAAAAGATTTTCAGGAAAAAAATGCAGTTTCGCTTATATTATAAGTTAATTGTCATAAATCTCTTTTTCTAAGACCTTATTGATAGTTAAGGTACAGTTCTTTGTTGGGAGGCGTTTAAACATTTTACATGCACCCCAATATACTTAAACTGTGTGGTGAATATGCGGCGAACAAAAGTTACATTTTACCTACCCTCCTTTTTTTTGGAGATGTAGGCGGACACGAACCATTTTTTGTTGGCCTTACAGTACCGACGAATGTGTCAGGCGGATTTTTCACCACAATTTTGCGCTAACGAGCACTTATACTTGGAATATAGTCTGCACTAGTAGCAGTCGAAGTACATTGGTAGTAGAAATCGTTTCACGTGCATCTGTATTGGGTCCGTTTTACATTGAATAAACAATCAAATTGAACACTGCATTACTTTAAATCATATATACGTTTAACATGAAATTTAAATGCATGGAATAGACCCATATGTAATGACGAGGTACAGTGTCGTGTGTCCTTTCGATATCGCATTAAACGAATCCAAAGATTTTTTTAATGTGGTAGCAAATAGATATTATGGCTAAATTAAGGCAATTTAAAATAAACTGAATTTGTTTGTATGAACACGAATCAGTCTGGTCAATTTTAACTTACCATATATTATAGACAAATGAATGTTATTGATTTTGCATTATACACTAACCCACACCAAAGTTTTTATTTATTTTGTTGCTCCGTTAGCTCCATGTATTTATAGCAATAGGAAATGTTTATAAATGGCGGTCCAAAAAAACGTTGTCCTGGTCAGCTGTTGTATGTCTAAAATATAATTATTGTGTATATAGTTAGTAAACATTCTGAAAAAAAAAGATATAAGTGGATAAAGATAAGTGTTTGTATTTTAAATGTTCTTCATGAAGCTTTCATTTAACAGATACAAATACTGTGATATAATCTTGTCAACAAACCAACATCATTAAATTCACATACTAAAATATAATAATTTTGTAACAAGGTATTACATATTAAAGCAGCAGTCCAGAAATGTGTTAATAAAATAAAACTTTGCAGAAATCGTCTTTATGGACATCGTATCGATCAAAATATAAAAAACCGCATTGAAATCGGTAAAATAATAACGTTTTGGTAACTGTTTATCTGTGTACAATAGCTGGTGATGCCTCTGGAGTAAATCATCATGTATATCGGTGATCAGTGTATATTCCGTTCGTACCGAGCGTTTTCGAACAAAGACATTATAAAATGCCTTTCGTAAATAAGAAACAGTTTTCAGACGAATAACCATCATTACCGTTTATTAGATTTACTGTCAATTTAAAATATATTGAATTATATTATATGGACTGTGGCTTAAAAATTTGTGTAATACCAGATTACGATATAAAGCCTCTTCATATTGTTTTCTTCATATTTTAAATTCATTAATACAATGTACGTGCAAATGGGGGGGGGGGGGGATTTGTTTTCTTGGAAACGTGCTAGGGGCGAACGATCAGGTTTACGAAACTTATTAGGGGCGAAACGTCAACAAAAATAGTGTTGAATATCCTACGTTAATCGGTTACCGTTTGACTGAATAACAAAAAGGACTCCTTTGTACGGAAAGAGTCTCAAAATTACGTTTGGAAAGACTGGTGCGAAAATAAACATAATAATTTGACGTATTTATATTTTCCACATGGCATATCTGTTTTTATTTTAAACAAGTATTTTTAATTTTACATGATTAATATATAGCCTGTACATCATTGCGAGTCCCTTTAGGTAGATAGGAGCCCTTTCTGCGCTTCAGTGTTGTTGTTGTTGTTGTCCAAATCAAGTACATCACAATGGCGGATATTTTGATAGGAAAGGTTGAAGAAATAAAGAATTTGACGTAACAACTGACAAATAGGTAATAAATGTCATCTATAACAGTTTCTTACAAAGAAAACGTTGAAAATGAACAAAACACATTCCGTTCCACCAATGCTTATTATGTGTAAATGTCGAAACCTCGAAATGTCTGTGTGCCATTTTCTGTCACATGTTGATGATGTGCCACTTGTGTGATTAATATGTGGGTAATTCTACAAAAAATGGCCAAAGGCGTGTCACTCATGTTAAACTGATATTTTAAAGACTTTCTTGCTCACAAACTACCACAATCTGTGATTGTGTGTTGTATCTATTCTATATGATGAAAGAAATAAAACAAAATGGGTTATAACATAAAACTTTTATCAATGAAATAAAACGCGGATCTTTAAATTGCACACTCGCCTAAAATTGCATTGCCACTCATAAGATGTGTCCACATGTTAACCAACTTAGATAAGAAAATAACTAATAAAAACAAACAGTTGACTAATAAATATGTATATTAGATTACATTTTATGATGCTTCATGTTTATCATATTTCTGACAAGTTAAACCTTACATGGTGACATTTTTTGGTTCGTCACCAATTACTGCTACAACCCATAATAACACTGAAATTTAAGTGGGAATATTTTAAGCCTGATAGTAGCAGAGCTTACACTTTAGTTATCCTTCCAAGTCAATGGAAAGTTTTCATTTGTACTGCGTATACTTTCTTATTGTCATTACCTTATGTGCTGATAAATACAACTGTGGCCACGTAGGATTTTAATGCACGTAAAACAATATTTCTTGCATTTTCAAGTGAATTTTTTGCTAAAGTGTCATTACCGAAACGGTCATCTCCGCAACGCTGATAAAATTTGCATACATAAAACATGCTTCATTTAAGGCTCTATTCATTAAATGGATGTTTTCCTTCAACAAAATGAGTTAATCATTGATTGAAAGTAAATATATCCGTTATATTTGACAGTATTTCATAGCCAATGTCATTTTCGCAACGGCATGTCATTACCAAAACGAGTTAAAATAATGATAATCAAAATCAAACTACTTTAGAAATGCAAAAGTATTTAAAAAAGAAGTTATAAATTATAATAGATCTTTTTAGCATTTATTCATAAAATATGTTGAATATTTTTAAACAAAATAAAAACAAAACACAAACTAATAAATTATTTATGTTTTAATATGGCATATTTTTACATGTTATTGAACATTACTTTGTGTTAATATGATGCACAATTAAAAATGAAACTTTTGTGCAAATACAGCTTATATCTGTTTTTAACCGTTGCGGTAATGAAAATTTGGGCAGATATAGGTGTCAAGTTCACATCATTTTGGTCCCATTGATCGCCTATTGAGCGCTGCTGACAATCGTTCTGTTACCTATATAGGCTGAATTTGTTGTTAAAAACAAATTTTCTTAAATATAAATACTTAGGTTTTCTTCTGAAATTTCAAATAAAATGGCCTAATTTGGCAGCTTTTTGAGATGACAGTAGTTTTTTTCAAAACCTTACCACCAGAGATCCATTTATTGTCTGGTTTACAGTGACTGGGAAACCAATGTGAAATGCAATATTTCCTCATAAAATCGAGAGAAATCGCAAAGAAATGTTCACCAATGCGATTTTACGTCGCACCAGAGTTTGTGAGTACGAATCGAAAAACGCCGCTACAATTCACAATGCTCGGTGTTGTTTGCAGTTTTGACACTAGAATTGAGATTTGATCCATAAAAATAATTCGGTTGCTTAAACATATAATATTAACAGACGCTCATCACACCTTGAAAAGGAAACGTGAACGTCTACATTGTGTATTTTTCTTGATTTAAAGTTATAGACTTTCACAAAATGGAATTGCTGTTAATCCCATCAAAACAGAGGAAATCCCATAAACGTTTTGAAAAAGCCCATAGATTTTTGTGGAGATGAGAAATTTTCTCATTTGGAAAAATCCTTTCCCAGTCACTGGGTTGATTTCCACTCCATTCGTTATCATGCAATGTCGACTGGCATGTTAACGTTATACAGAGCTCCAGATAAGGCGCGTATCCACGTATTTACGCATTGAAAATCTCCGTACGTATTTTGTATCGCTTAAACTGCGTAACCGGTTTTGCTAATGGTGTAATTTAGCCATTGAATCGATTAAAATTGAATCAAGCGAATATTTCTACTCAAAATGGCTTCGCACTGTGTATGTCGGTCGAAAACGGAACGTTTTAAGCTCAATCAGCCAGTTCCAGTAGGCAGTGTTTTGAAAAATGTTAATCAGAATGAGTCTTATGATGCTTCTCCTATTTAAAAGGTGATAAGTGGCGGTCTCATTGTCACAGCAGTTCAAAAATCGTCAAGAAACACAAGCGTTATGCGAGTGCAAAATTGTCTGAAAAATTGCTGTAATCGTGGAGCAGAAATTAATTGTCAAGCAAGAAGGAACATAAATCAGGTTGCCTTGTAGGGTTTGCACTGAAAAAATAGTACAAAGTATCTGGGCAAATTACTTCTACTTTGCTAAGTAAATGTTATGTTTTGATAGACCTACAGATTATGGTCTACATTCAATTTATTCCATTTGCCAGTATTTATGTGTTCATATATAACAAGCACATACAATATTGTTTTGATCTTGTATAAAAAATGAAAATACCCTTTAAATTTCTCAAGTACCCTATAAAGCTGACGGACTGGGGGTAAAATACCCTGTAACCAAAAAATCAGGGGGTAAAATACCCTTTAGGCTAATACCTTATCTGGAGCTCTGGTTATAATCCTATTTTTTTGTATTTTTGTTTACAATGTTAGACAGAAAGTTACCATGATGTCATAAAATTAGGTGCTAATCATAAAGTCTATTTATAACTTTAAAATGGGTAGGAAACCGCCATTGATTCCTGCTTTAGGCTTTCGCATATCACGTGATTGTCAGCTGACCCACTATTATTTGATAAGGCACATTTTCTCATATTTTCACATTTACAGTCTTGATAACACTAAGGTTTGATAAAACAGTAAAAACATTATTATAATAATTAATTTATATGACCTATTTTGTGTTCCGATGGAGTCGCGGTACTAAAGTTTTGTTGAATAACCAAAATGGAAAGATAACACTTACAACTTTAAATAAATGAATATAAGGTGTACAAATATCTTCCACACACATGACAATCAACAAATAAAAACAATTATTTCATTTGGAATCGTGCAAAACACCAAACCACACAACACTGTTTATAAGCTATATTTGACAACTTGCATGACAGAGTCGCGGTAATCAGTAACAAGGGGGGCAATTCTTTTAAATTTTGAAAAATAAAGTGTACAGCAGGGATCATGTTATTTTTGGTTTTGCCGGTCTGAGACCGTTTGGGTTTGAAAAAGACCGATTGAAATGACAAGCAATCGGTCCGATCAGTTTTCTTAAATTTCTCCGGTCACTATAAAAATCGTGATAATCCCCTGATTTCAATACACCATACCCACATTTTATGGCCCCAATGCTCTGAAGCCGGTGAAGGTGCGAAGCCATCAGTGATGCGTGATAGACCGCTCGTGTCACTATCAATCAATAATTGGAGTGTTTTTGCTGCAGTGTGTTGACTGTATTATATAACTTACACCGATCGGTCTCTGATGTCAACATCAGAGTGCACTTCTCCACTATAAAATCGTGTCCAGCTTCTATGGAGACTGAGCATAGCAACCGCACTACTCCTACTACTGTGGCACAGATGACAGAGTAAAAAACAATATCTTATTTAATTCTTCAATGAAATCAGTTGACACTCAGCAGAAATGCATTATATAAGCAAGTTTTTAACAGAACACATTGTACTTGGCAAAATGCTATGCGTTTTCAGATAGTTTCATGATTAGAAACCTTGACTGGAAAAACAGGGTGGTTTTGATTACAAGAATTGTCCGCTAGATGACGTTTATTGATTATTGCAACACCGTCTGTACCGCGACTCTACCCGAATAGAGTATATAAATAGACATTCTCCCAGTGGGTCCAGACAGCTATCGGCGAGCAAAAATAAATGTCATATTCACTGTCCTAAACTGATGTTCCCTGATGTTCCCTGGGCTAAAAATAGAACTAAGCTCATATTCAATGACCTAAAAATAACATTTCCTGAAAATGAGCAAGTTCACACAGTTTAAAACGTATTAGATACGCACAAATTTCTCGGAACCAATTAACATTTCATTTTCAGTGCCGAAATGTCAAGATTAATTTTGTTTGTTTTCCTTTGAACAGAAAAGGACACTTCAATTTCATTATGATATGTTCTGTTTATGACTTAATTACTTGACCATAGGTGTATGCATACTTCATTATTATGTATAGTTTTCAGGTAATGTGACTTATCTGAATAAATACATGATTTTTCATTCATTGTTTATTTTCATAATATCAGATCATATTCACTTGCTCCCTAGTCAATAATTGTATAATTTTAACAATTTTCATAAATATTTCATGTCCTGTTTATTGGTTAAGAGTTTGCAGTTTCTAGCGATTTAAAATTTAGTGAAAACATTTAAAATAGTTCCGCAAACTATTGAGCTTCTGTCACGAAAATAGACCTGTGATTCCAAGATGGGGGTTACAATACAGTCGTATTTTCACAGTTGATTGCTTTTTAATTTAACCTTGAATTTGGTTAGTTTTTGTGTATCAAACTAATGAATAAAGATTGAAATAACAGTATTTGATGTTAATTTTGTCTATGTTTTTCTATAAATTATTAAAAACAAATGGCTAACTTTCCCAAAAAACCGGACGGTCACAGATATAAAACCCTGAACATGTTTGGGGGATTGAACCCAGGTCTACAGCGTGAGAGGCAGACACTTTAAAGAGCGAAAGAGCTAGCCCAACTGCAAGATTGTTGGAACTGCCTTATATGCCATTCACTAAACATGTTTTATATCTGGTGAATACTCATTTGCAATTACTGACATGGGTTTTTCTCCATATCAAAACATACAGAATTTATGTATTTCACAAAACTTCTTGTATGTAATTTAATGTGTATTTATGCTATATCTTGGTTTCAGCAGTTGTATTTCACCATGGCAGGTACAGGATTCCTCATTCACTATGCACAGAGAGGCTCTGGCAGTGTTTCATGTCGCCATTACTCGATTGGTGAACGCAACATGCACACAGCCAGAGGTATGTATTGTTGACTGATACTGTGAGAGAATGTCACCGCTAAATCGTTTAGTATTAGTGATTTTTAACCTTATTGAGTTGTTGTTACTTTAAGCTCTTTATAAAGAAGTTATTCCGCAACCACTTTTTCTGGCACGCTACATTGTTTCTGCACACATTTGTTAATTGGAAAGCCGTCTATAGCTACCTGTATGTTTGTCCTTAATGTAAGACAATATAGTGTTATTATTGTCATTTGTGTACAATTCTCTTTTTCCACTGTTTATAATGGAAAACTTACTACAGTTTGTACCCTATAGATTCATACTTAATGTCAGTTCATATACGTTAGGTTTTATCATGTGTCAATATGTGCTCTACATGTGCATCTGATAAGAAACATGCCCATTTTTATTACTTTAACACTCATTTGAGGTGAAATGTACACCTTTAGGCTTCTTTGTTTACTTATTTGGTATTTTGGCTATATTTTGCTTGGTAACAATACATCAACTGTTAAAAGTCTATTATTAATGTGAAACTGGGATTAAACGCATTTACTCTCTATTCTGATTATTGTATTTACATGTCTAGTCAAATGAATTGTCAAGTTATATAATATCTGTTCATTTTGTTATAGCTTTTCACGATAATAAACCATTGAAGAAACTGGTTGCTGCGTTCTGGTACAGATACAATGCCATACCTGAGTAGGGAATTAATGTGCAGTTATTCCATGTATAAGCTTACAGAGCTAGTAATTATATGACAAATATTTAACTTTCCACTAACTATATGCCATTGTTCTATTCTTTTATCTAGGCTCTCATAAAATATTAATTATTTCATGGGCAGTTTGAGACAGTACAGAACATTGTGAAATTCCATTTAATTGGGAAAATGTTTCGAGAAACAGTAAATGTGGCAGAAATTCAGGATGTACAGTACAGCTCTAGCCAAATTAATATTTTACTGGCTTTGCAGAGCCTGAATGTTGGAATGTGAGAGTAAATACTCGGCGAATCTAAGCGGAGTTATGCTGAGTGGTAGCTGATAATCGCCACAAAACCGTGCAGAGTTACTTCGAGAACGTGTACAACTGATAGAAAACTATTTTATATGTAGCGCAAAACACAGCTTTACTTCACGTCCACTTGCCTCTCATTCGGAACCGAGGGGGCTCAATACATATACATGCTAGTGTGTTATCAGTAGGTCATTCAGCTCAATGACATCAATAAAAAATGTTGCAGCTGGCAAAAAATAAACCAGGGGGTTACATTCAACTTGACAAGGACATCAGATTATGCATGGAGTGAAATTGCTTGGAAATCATACATTGTAAACAAACTCAGATAATTCAAATTGTAATTAAAACCTTTGTAGTTGAAGTGTGTAGAATAAAAAATATTTTTGACCACCTTCATAGATGTGTATTTCTTTATAATCGTACATGGCACAGATGTACGTTTGTGAGTTTCCTAGACTTTAGAGCTTGATTGAAGCGAAGTGATACATGTACCATTATTGCTTGGATTTCAGAACCTGAAGGGATTCATACGGAGCAAATACATCCGGAATGTAGAGACCCTGTGCTGGCAGAATGAGCTGAACCTGTCACTCGACATCTCCGGTATGTTGCTGAAAAAATGGCCTACTCGAATTCTCCATCCAAGATCTGCCATTTTGAACATGACAATAAGATATATGTTCATTGTTTTGCAATTTCTATGTTTGTAGGAGGCAACATTTTAGTAAATAAAAAACTCCTTAAGCTTAATGTTGAATTGTAACAAATAGTAATTTCAGTATCATAAGGTAAGATAAACACTGCTGGTTATGCGGCCTATCGAAGATGGCTGGGTATATTGGTTTGCTAATGTCGGTCGGTAAGTCTGTCGGTAGAACACTTTCGTTCGCACTCTCTAAGTCCTGCAGTTTTCAATGTCTTGGCATAATGTCTTGGTTAAGTCAATAATCAGCCAAATCGCCCAAGGAAATGTGGAATCATGGCCCATGAATTATCTGAAATTGGCCTTTTTAGCCATTTTCGCAGCCAAAGTCGAACAGTTTTCATTTGATCTTAACCAAACTTCAAGAACATGTTTGTAATAATAATATCTAGGTCAAGGCGATAATCAGCCATATCGCCCAAGGAAATGTGGAGTTATGGCCCATGAATTATCTAGGTCAAGTTTGATAATCAGCTCAATCGCCCCAGGAATTGTGCAGTTATGGACCTTGAATTAAATCTAAAATTGTCCTTAGCCGTTTCCGCTCTCTTAAGTCCAACAGTTTTCATCTGATGTTCACCAAACTTCCTAAAAATGTTTGTAATAATAATTATGAGAGTTATGGCCCTTGAATTATCTGAAATTGGGCTTTTTAGCCATTTTTGGTCTTAAGTTCAACAGTTTTCATTTGATATTTGCCAAACTTCATGAAAATCTTTTTATTATATGTAATATCTTGGTAAAATTTGATAGCCAGCCAAATCACTCAGGAATTGTGGAGTTATGGCCCTTGAATTATCTGACATTGGCCATTATAGCGGTTTCTGCTCTCAAGGTCCAACAATTTTCGTCCGATCTTCACCAGACTTCTTGAAAATGTTTGTGGGAATAACATCTCAGCTAGGTTTGATAATCAGCCAAATCCCTCCAAGAATTGTGGAGTTGTTGCCCTTGAATTATCTACAATGAGCCTTTTTAGCTCTTTCCTCTCTCTGAAGTCTAACATTTTTCATCAGATTTTCACCAAACTCAATGAAAATGTTTGAGGTTATTATATCTTAGACAAGTTTGATGATAGTCCAAATTACCCCGGGAATTGCAGAATTATGGCCCTTGATATATCTTAAATTGACCTTTTTAGCAGTTTCTGTTCCCTAAGACCTCGGCTTGAAGAGACGCAACATTCCTGATGATGAATAAACTCTGTAAGTCTATTAGAGAAGCTTGCAGTGTATGTACATTGGTAATTTGTGCAAGCTATATGTATCTGAACATGGTTATTGAGCAATAGTGAGTAGCACAGATCAAATTGTTACCAGAAAAACAATTTTAAATTTTCATGTGATTACAACAAGACTATTAATAGTGATTATGATAACAATGTGGATTATAAATTGCAAATTATAAAATTATTTGATTGCTTGTAGTAGTAATGTCCCCACAAATCTGTAATGTGCTGTGATTTCTGTTGCACAATGCCGATGATGATGATTATGATGATTATGATGATGATGATGATGTCAGACAATGATATTAATGATTAGCTCTGGTAATAATGTAGCACCAAACTGTAATGAACTATATTTGCTATTGCGCACTGTTTGATAATGAGGAGGAGGATGAGGAAGAGTAGGGACCAGTGTTAATGATTATGATGATGATGATGATGATGATAAATACAATGCAATATTAAGTATACTACTGAAATTGCTGCTGCTGGTGTGCACACTATTCAGATATCAATCTCCTTACAGGCCAAGAAGCAGGGACCAGCATGAAGCACTCCAGCACCAGATGATGACGATGATGATGAAGAAGAGGAGAAGGATGACAGTGATGGCAGGCAGGAGGAGGAGCATGACCAGGCGTTTCTCACCTGAAGTCACACCAGGCGTTTATCACCTGAAATCACACCAGAGCCCGTCAGTTCTAATTACACAAGATCCTCAAAACAACCAGGCGGTCAACACTAATACCTTACCACGCACATCATCCCTCGTGCTTCACGTCAAATCAGTTCATTCGACGCAGCTTCTGCGTATCCGACACATCTTAGAATACTGTACCCCACTAGCACCACGCTAAACATGCACCCCGCCCACGTCAGCCTTGTCCTATAAACATGTCACCACGCTCTATCGTATATCATTATTTTCTTAGTCGAATTTTGGCACCATTTTATGTTTCAAACAGATTTCGTTTTGACCCACCACTGATGCAGTGGTGACACACGACATACGTAGGAAATGCGCAGTAATGACTTTATTAATGTGGTGAAAGCGTACATAGACCTGATACTGACCTGTAGCAGTCCTGAGCATGTCTTTATGGTGATGCAGAGATGTCCAAATGAGCGCGTTGTGGATGCGTAGCACTGCAAGAAGTCCCCACGTAGGTACTACATCTATGAAGTCCATACTGCATCATTACTACGTCATAACTGCGCTTCAACTGTCACTAATAAGTCATTAAAAGTTTCATACTATGTTCTCGTTTTTCCATGTCCTCACTACACAAGCTTAATGTAAAACCGCCCCATGTCCAGCGTCAACAAAGATATAACCAGGTCCCTGATGCATATCCCTCGGTCCTCAACACTTCAAAAACTGTCCTCACTATGTCCTCGCAGAACGTGATTTACGTAGTAATGACAGGCTCTGGTGTGATACAGGTATAAGCCTTGATGTTACATATGCATCATTTTTACATTGAACTCACAATCACATGATCAGAAGGCAGACACCTACTCCACTGCGAATCTACAATCATGTAGACATTGTACATTGTAGAGCTGTAATATACTTCACTGATAAAAGAGTAACACGGAGACTTAAATGACTTTGCTATAAATTTGCTAATGGCAGTGATTTCAGTCGAACTTGCTATTTGCTAATTCTAGTTACTCGAATTTTCTTTCAAGTACCAATTGTTTTCCACCCATGGGGTGGGTGGAGCCAAGGTCAAGGTCACTGTTACTAAAAATGAAAAACGATTTCCGCTCAATAACTTAAGAATGTATTGAGATATTTTAATGACACTTAATAGATACCTTATATCGAGACCTCGCTTGGGATTGCGTATAGAGTTTGTGGAGTCAAGGATGACGTTACCATTACTAAAAATACAAAATGGGTTTCGCTCAATAGCTTGAGAACAAATTGAGATATTTTAATGAAACTTCATACATAGATATCTTATATAAAGATCTCGCTTGGGATTGCATATGGGATGGGCAGAGTCAAGGTCACCATTACTAAAAACAGACAACAGTTTACGCTCTATAGCTTGAGAAGACATTGAGATTTTTTATGAAACCTAATAAATACATACCTTATATTGCGACCTCGCTTGGGATTGCATATGGGGTTGGTGGGGTCAAGGTCAAAATCACCATTACTACAAATTTTATTGATGTACTGACTTAAATGCATTTCGTTCGAAAAATTTGTTTTTTGTGGAATAACCAAAAACATATACCGGTATTATAATTATAAAGAAAACACAGTAAAACGATTTGCCTCTTCCGGGACTTGAACATACGACCTTCAGGTTCACTTGGCCAGTTCACTTGGCCAGTTGGGACTTTCAAATATAACCATGTATTTTAATGCCATGTAAGTGATACACATGTTTTCCAAAATAGCCAAAAAAGCGTTGCAAATGCTGAATAATTTTAGCCATTTCATTTGATGATTATTCATAAATGACCCTATATTTCCTAGATATTTCTGTGTCAGATGTGTTATTTCGCTTCTTAATATACAATGTACTTTTCTTTTTTGAATTCTGTGTCAACAAATATGAAAATTGTCAATTTGCCAATCCGTGAATAGGTTGCTTTAAGGACCAAATCTTTGCAGTAAAAGTTCTGTTTATGCTGAAACAATAGTGCACCTCTCATATTACCGGGGCAGTTACTCTGGGATCACTACAAGATAAACGCAAAGTTATTGCTACCAGAACTCTCAATGGTCACCCGGGACATCTGCAAATCAGACCCCAGCCCTCTGTTCAGGATGTCATGACGGGGACATGGTCTGTGTTTTTAAGTAGCAAGCTATGAATTTCTTACAATAGTAAAAAAAAATGTCTGCTGTTTTCACTTAAATAAAATGTACATTGGACTCCCATCACTGTACAAAAAATAGTTCATTAAAGGCCCTTTATTTTCTATTGTAAAATAAGTACAATCTTTGTTATAAACTGTTAAGTGTATTGAATTGTTTAGTTTTGAGATCTTCTGTAATCTGTCATCATTACGATCTAGTTTATATTAGCGCCTTTGTTTTCTCTTTTTGTAGATTTTATACTTTTCTACTTAAGTAAATAAATTAAAATTTGCTTATTATATTGTTTAAATGGTATACAAACTGAAACCCATTTGCTTCAAAATAAGACTTCATTATAATTATATAAAAGTTCTCTAAACTGCATCTTATTTTATAAAAGGATTTATTAATGCGTGCGCCGGACTGGCTAGCTCCTTTAGTAGAGTGCAGAACTGCCAATCTGGGGTTTGTGAGGTTACTTTCCGGCCCGGTCACATAACTCGTGTGGTGATTGGTCATGAAATAATTTCTACGGCCATTCTCCCCTTCCTCTGATTCAAGTAGGGCAGTTGTCAGTTACTGGCATAAGTATGTGCACTTAATACTGGTTAACTGCTTAGATCAGCTAAGCTTGCCCAGGACAATGTGAGTAGGTTTACTGGCCGCCGTTTTATGACTAAAATACTGTTAAATATGGCATAAAATCCAAACATATAAACACAACAAGTAATGCCTGCAACAATGTTCCCTCAGATTTGTGCCGATATTTAAAGTTATATTATTCTGCCTCTCTAAGTCGAGTTTATGCCAACCTTGAAGCAGCTGGTTACACTCATGGGCAGTATCGGATCAGAGCAAGTGGGAGTACAGTGATCAGTGGATCAGTGACAATACATATTTACTGTTGTACAAACATTTGATGTAGCTGGATGTGAATTTCATTAAAAAAGGTTGAGGACAGAGTTAAGTTTAGCCTCCCAGAAATTTACTAGTTCGCACATTTACTTTAACCTTAGTTGTTGTAGCTCAAGGCTTACTGACACACTTTGAAACCTCCCCCAGTAGGACTCTACAAATTGCAAGGCGGACACCATTTCCGTTACACCACTGAGACTCTATTGCCCTTGGTATCTTGCTTTTGTTGCTGTTTGGTTAGTCATTTCATATACATATTCTTTACAAACATGTGCTTCAATTGTTGTAAGGTTAATGAGAACGTCGTAGAAAAATTCGAGATCTGTTAGAGATTCAAGTATGGTTACATTATAGAAGAACAATTTTACTCTTACATGTCCAGTTAAGGTTTTGTTCAAGCTTTCACAAGAAAGTCTTCTGTTAATCAGAGCTACTCCCATATTTTAGGATCAGTTGCATTAGCATCACTAAACGATGATGGTAGAGGCGTTCCAACTGAACGTGAAGCAGTCACTATGTCAAGTCCAGAAGGCTACAGACTGCATCAGAAAAGAAGCAAGTAAAATTTCTGAAAAAGATGTTATTGCTGTAGTATTGTTACAATCCAATTTGGTCAGAAAACTTGACCCGTAGGTTTGAATGAATAAATGGTTTCAATATGTTATCTGTTTGTAAAAGATTCACTTTATTTCACAATTGTTTTTCGATTTAGAGTTGTTAATCAGCTAATAAACAATGTTTGGAATTCTGATGGGTATGAATTAAACCACGCGGACTGTTGCCTAAGTTGTTTAATATACGACATCAGAATGACAAATCTGTGTTTATTAGCCGATAAACAACAAAAATGCAAAAATTATTTTGATTCTAACATAACCCTACAACATCACAATTTGTCAACCTTACTTAACTTTCGTCCATTTTTATGCTCCCCGGAAACGTTCGGCCGTGCACAAAGTTGTCGCTTAGTCCTTCCAGTCTGTAAATTGGCCATGGGCTAAGGGGTTTTAAAAGAACTTGGGACACATGTTTGCCTAAATGAGACATCATGTCGCACACATAAACCAGGTCAAAGGTCAAGGTCACTCTTAGAAGCTAAAGGTCCATAGTCACACTGTTTGCCTGGGCTATAGCTTGGCCATGCGTGGAGAGATTTTAAATTACTTTTCACAAATGTTTGCCTCAGAGAGATGGTGTGTTGCACATGAATCAGGTCCGTAGATTAAAGGTCTATGTCACTCTTAGATGTCAAGGTCAAAATTAGCACTTCGCTTGTCCAGGTGTTAACTTTGCCAAAGATTAAGAGATTTTCAAATTACCTAATACATGTGTTTGCCTCATTTAGAAGGCATGTCACACTCATAAAGCAGGTCTGTAAGTCAAAGTTCAAGGTCACTTTTAGAGGTCAAATGTCAAAATTGGCACTCTGCCTTCCCGGGCTATGTCTTTGCCAAGGATCGATAGATTTAAAAATTAAATGGAACTAATAGTTGCCTCAATGAGACTGCATCTCACACGAATGAATCAGGTCAGTAAGTCCAAGGTCAATGTCACACTCAGAGGTCGAAGGTCAATATTGGATTTGGCCATGGATGGAGGGATTTGAAAAGTACCTTTGCACAAATGTTAACCTCAATGAGACGGTTTTACACACACAGGAACGGTAGCTCAGTAGGTCAAAGGTCAAGGTCACAGTGAAAGTTTGAAGATCAAAATTTGGATTTTTCAATGACTTGGCACAAATGTTTGCCTCAGTGCGGCAGTGTGGTGCTTTTAACATTGTCACGCAGTGTCAAAGCAGCATCAGAGAGCACCTATCTGTTTTACCGATATTCTTGTCAGTATTTATACACTATACAGTTTACATTCCTTATTTGTACAGA
Organism: Congeria kusceri; assembly: GCA_027627225.1. NCBI lineage: Eukaryota > Metazoa > Mollusca > Bivalvia > Myida > Dreissenidae > Congeria > Congeria kusceri. The sequence goes on along the minus strand of JAPFQT010000226.1, from coordinate 16,063 downwards.
TACCATTTAAACCAAATGTTATGTAAAAGACTAAAAGACAATCATTAGAATACAACTTCTATCTTATATATTTTGTCAACAAATTGTTATTCTGCATCTCTAGGTTGAGTTTTTGCCGACCTTGAAGCAGCTGATGACAATCTGACCAACTCCTTCTTAGACATCCCCTGGCTGACACAGAAATCAACACCAGAGGTATGAAGTGTCATTTTCAGTTTGTCATTAATATTTGGCCAATGTAAATTTGTATTAGTATAGAAACAAATAGAAACAGACAATAATTTCCACTAAGTGTGTAACAATATGCACACCTAGTGATATGGTATACGGGTATGTATCATGATACATGGTTTTTCATGTAAATCAGTAACTAAATATATCATACCAAAAATAATAGTGCACCAATAATCTAATGTACTATTAACAAGAATCAACAGTTACCAGTTTGGTCGATTACAATGTGTAGAATGCAATGCCAAAAAAAAAATTGTGTACGGAAACCGGAAACATGCTTTGGATATGGTTTGCAAGCAACAAGTACATATCTCTGTAAATACTACAGATATTCACACATGTCTTCGAGGTCATTATGCAAGGTCACTGACCAAGGCCCATAACTCTGACCTGCAATTAAGCAGAATTATGCCCCTTTTTGTACTTTGAAAATTCAGGTTAAAATTTGCATGCAACAAGTATATATCTATATGGATATTAAATTACAACTTCACACATGTTTTCATGGTCATTATGTAAGGTCACTCGCTAGGCCCATAACTCTCACCAGCATTTTAGTAAAAGTATGCCCCTTTTTGTTAAAAGGCACATGTAGTTGTAACAAAATCTATCCCAAGACATCGCACACGACTATTCTTCCGCTTTGATAATATTATGTACATTTACTGTCAGTGACCTAACATAATAAACCCGAAGACATTTTTACAGAGATATTTACTTTCACACAAACCTTAACTTGAATTTTCTAAGTCAAAAAATGGGCATAATTCTGCTAAAATGCAGGTCACAGTTATGGGCCTTGGTCAGTGACCTTAAATAAAGACCACAAAGACATGTGTGAAATTATAATTGAATATCTTGAGTAGATATAGAGATCTTGAGCTGTTGCATGCAAACTTAACCCTGAATTTTCCAAGTACAAAAAGGGGCATAATTCTGCTACATTGCAGGTCAAAGTTATGGGTCAGTGGCCTCACATTATGACCCCCGAAGACATGTGTTAAGTTTCAATTGAATATCTTCAGTATATACAGAGATCATATATACTTGTTGCATGAAAACATTAACCTAAATTTCATCTTGCATGCAAATCTTAACCTGACTTTTCTAAGTACAAAAAGAGGCATACCTCACATGATTACCCCGAAGACATGTGTCAAGTTTGAATTGGATACCTGTAATAGTTACAGAGATATGGAATTGTTGCACGCAAACCTTAACAGCGCATTACGCCAATGAACAGGTGAGTAGTATAGCTAGAACTATTCAACGAATAGTCGAGCTAAAAATGTTTGAGGTTAAATTGTTGATGATGGACAATGGACCGTGACTGACAACAATAAAATGTCTGTATTGCCAAATTATTGACCCATCAAACAAAGTGATATTTAACAATAACATAAAATTTCGTACAAACCAGTATTTTTTCCCTTTGTGTGAAAATTCAATGATATATGTGTCGTCACCCTCTGGATCAGACAGCAAAAGCTGTCCATCGTATTTAAAAACACGTTCCCCCCTGTCAATTTTTCTTCTTGTGTGGACACATCGGCCTTCGAAAATAAAACAGTACACAGCAACCACATATATTCAAAAATTGAACAGTACACAGCAACCACATATATTATTTAAAATTATCTTTGTGGGACCCATTATCATAAACATAAACATGGATTTTGTTAAGCCCTGTTACAGATTAAAATCTTTATGGGCATGTTAAAAAAACAAAGAAGGATTACTGCGGAATTATTTCAAAAGTCAGAGGTTTCAGAAATTAATGTTTGAAGTACATTGTAAATTATTATTAAGCAAGCGGAGAGCCAATAAATAATCACCTGTCACCATCACTTTCTGTTCAACACCTATTTACAAACTTTTGTAAGTTTGTAGACCAGCCTAGTCAATAAGATATGATTTTATTTCAGCAAGTACAACATACCTTTTTCTTTCGAATCCTTTACATAAAAATCTGATGACGGAATTTCTGTTCTGTCCTTGGTTCGTTTAGGCCTCATTTCCCTTAGTATGAGATATAAAAAGAATACATATAGACCTTTACAACAAGAGCTGTTGGAGGACAGCGCGCTCGACTTTTCTTGTGCTTGTCTGAGTTTATGGATTTTTTTTCTAAAACAAACTGTTTGTATAGTAGGAGCCAATTCACATAAGTTATTGTTGCTATCAAGTATTTTTCTAATTTGCAAAAAATCACTTGAGCCACCTTGACCTTGACCCCACGCAGTGCACACACCCTTCATGCAATCTCGATATAAGGTATTTAAGTATGAAGTTTCATTACAATAGTTCATTTTGTTTTTCAGTTATTGAGCAGAACCATTTTTCTATATTAAGTGACAGTGACCATGACCCCATCATCTCTATATGCAATCCCAAGTGAGGTCTTGATATAAGGTATCGATGTATGAAGTTTCATTAAAATAGCTCAATTCGTTCTAGAATTATTGAGCGGAAACCATTGTTCTTGATGTAGTACTGGTGACCTTGACCCCACCCACCCAATATGCAATCCAAAGCGAGATCTTGATATAAGGTATCTATATATGAAGTTTCATTAAAATATCTCAATTCGTTCTCGAGAAATTGAGTGGAAACCCCAGTTTGAACAACTTTAAAATGTCTATATAGCTTATATGTAAATTTCTAAGTGTAAAAAGGCCCCTAATTTTGACAGATTTCAAACTAGCGTTACCAAATTTGGCCTATGAGTTCATTTTAATATGGGGAATAAATGTTTTAAGCTTGAATGAAATTAAACCTAGCCTGGACGCCGATGCAGGGGCGAGTAGAATAGCTTGACTTTTCTTCGAAAGGTCGAGCTAAAATCATATTATTTGTTATTTAAACATGTCCTTTCGAGAAGCTGTTAAAATCACAAAAAATATACAAAAGCACTGTAAACAAAAATGCAATTTTTGTAATGACAAATCTGTTATATTTGAATAGAGGACAGACATAATTTTTGTCAACATCTTGCAAATAATTGCTGTTATCTTCTTCAACAACATTAAGGTCTAAAGAAGCGCAGGTCAGGATGGTCAAAGTTGTCGATAGCCCATACCATGACGGTCCTCTTATTTATAATACATGTGTATATAGAAATATAGAATGTGATTATGAAATCATAGAATTTTAAAATGTTAATGATAAGTGTTCCAACAGAGAAAACATTAATTTTCACCAATAAAATTCTAATTATTATAAAGAGACATAGTCATTTGAGTACATATTGATGCAGACATTTTCAGTAAGACATTTGAAAGTCTGTCATGCATAACTTATAAAAAATAAAAATATTACCCAATTTTGATAAATTTTATGTTTGCCTAGTATGAGGTTCGAACTGACGACTGCAACCGAGTAGTTTATAGAACTATTGTTTATACTCTACTTCTTAAGAAGCATGACAGTGCAGTTGGTTAAAGCGCTGGCTACTGTTATTTCTAAGTATGACTCCTAAGTTGTGAGTTTGATCAATGGGTGGAGTTTTAATTCTTCAGACTTTTTTGCTAATTTGTTTGTATCAAATATCTTATGTATATAATGTGTATTTATTTCATGAACATCAGAACGTGTCTTTATAAATCATATTTCTATCATAAAATATTGTTTATTGTGTAATAGGATTCAAAATTCTCTGCAACATAGGCCCTTTCATGAAACTACTTACACTCTCTAAAATAGCTGGTGAAATATATGTTCACTCTCCAGAAAGAGAAAGCCCATAACCCATGATGTGTAATCTTCAAAGTTAATTAAATAGCCATTTCTATATCTTCTTATGCACATTTTTACATTTTCAAATCCACACAAAATGTTGTCCAAAGCGGCAACATGTTCTGGTCTGAGAACAAATATTGACAACATTTGTGTACACGAAATCAAATTAACGTATACGCACATCAACATCGCGAAAACATGTGAAAATTAAATGATAACGGATTGAAAAGATGCAAACATGAAGTAGTCTAGTAATAAAACGTGTCATATCGTTATTGGATTGTATTGTCATAATGAATGCTTATATATCGCAAACAAAACCATAATATATTTAGTTATCAAACATAATACCTCTGTTTGTCGGTGTTAAACTTTATCGTCAACCATTTTGCGCCTAAAGCTCTTTCCGTGTGTAACGTAACCTTACCATTTCGTAACAACTTTATTTTGCTGTTATTTAGTAGTAGTAGTAGTAGATCTAATAGTAGTAGTTTAGTAGAAGTAGTAGTAGTAGTAGTAGTAGTAGTAATAGTAATAGTAGAACTAATAGCAGTAGTTTAGTAGTAGTAGTAGTAGTAGTAGTAGTAGTAGTAGTATAGTAGTAGTAGTAGTAGTAGTAGTAGTAGTAGTAGTAAAGTTTAAATCATACACGATAATCGGATTAGTGTCGATTTAACTTTGTCATTTCTTAATTTTTTACCTCAGCAAGTGCCTCGGTGTGCCTCAGCATGGCTACGGGCCCCGACCGGGCTAAATTATATTATCCAGTAAACTGCCAATTACAAACAGTTGCTTATAAAGCTGCTAGGTACGTGAGGGAGAAATTTAGACAGTATACTGTATCCATGCCAAAATTTAGAAGCTCAGGCCATAGTCAACATATTGAAAAGGGTTGACATTTCGGCTATTTCCGGAGCATCGCATATTCCGAACTGTGAAACATAGTTTGCAAGTAATTCTGCAATCACGTGCTAATATTTACCACTGAAATATATACACCGTTAATTGGCCAACTCGATCATTGATTCGCAACTGGTTACTTTGATGATGAATTACATTTCTTGTTTATGCCATAGTGTACACAGATTTATGCATAAATTACCCATAATGAAGAGACTTAATTGTTCGCAGATTTTGTCATATTTTGAAGTATGTCATTCAATGTCTTAACTTGGCAGATTTAAGAATAGGAACTAAAAAGTTCAAGTATAATAACAAGAAAAAATAATATAATATAATATATTAAGAAAAAAAAAAGTTGCTCCCACCGGGATTCCAACAAGGGTCTTCTGGATCAAAAGGAGGCTAGCTCCTTAACCACTCAACCATTCCGGCATGTAGTACCGAGGTTGTAGTTTTACTTCATGTAAGCGATCCAGGTGTTGCCAGCATTTTTAACGAAAACTACAGAAACATTCCAAATTATTCCATCATTGCGCGTTACAAACACTCAATAATTTTCTCAATTTCAACTGATTATTCCTCATTAACAAAACAATATTTATAGTATATTTCTATGTCCATAGTGTTATTTCGCTCTTTTATATACACTATTCTTTTATTTCGGGAATCTGTGACAAAAATCGGAAAATTGTCAATGTGTCCATCAGTGAACAGGTCCCTTTAATAAAAAATGCAAACGAAGCTATGTCCTATGAGTCAATTTCTTCAGATTGGGTGCACATTATCTACTTATTTTGGCTATGAATATTTTCTGCAACAAATGTACGAGATGAGTATCTTGCATGGTGTAAATGTAAAAGTATTATATTTGTAGATACTTCAAGCATGTCTCTAAATAAGGAATGCATGGCATTTCGTAACGAATGTACACTCACGTATCATTCTGGCATCCATATTTTACACTTCAATATTTTCCTACCCTTTTATTAGTTAAGATAAAGATAATACATGCTATTATTATCATATAGAACGTTATTTATAACAATATTTTTAATTGAAAAAGCTGAACATTTGACAAACACACTGCAGTGTACTTGGTGGCTAATTTTAAAATGTTAAAGTGTTTTATAGAACACAGAAAGCACGCAACATAATAACTACTTTTGACTCTCTAGGCTACAAAGCACTAACGGTGATGTTTACCATTTTGTGTGCATTTGTCCATGTTACTTAACTGTAAGGCGACGATTTCTTGATAAACGATTTTACGATAGACCATCAGTGTGTAAATTCAATTCATTAATGGCATTAGAAATTAGATAACCAATAACTGTATAATATACATGTACACCACACATATCTATACATTTATAAATTGATGTACATATGTAATTAGATTCGTTATGTATATATATATATATATGCATACAATAACGTCTTCATGTAATAGTGTGCTATAATAAATATGTGTTCGTTACTTGCAATTATTTTTATCATTATAAAAATATTATTGAATTAGAAACAACATTATAATGTTTGAAGATTTCGCAAGATTTCAAGGCTGTTGGCATGGATCTCCGTTTTAAACATTACCGCAATGAATATCTCATGATATGTAAAATTCATTTTTTTCATTGCATATTTTAACACCTGATATGTAATTAAATTGTACACTGTTGTTTATTTGTTTTTGTTTATTTGGATTTTTCGCCGTATTCAACAGTATATCACGGCGGTCAGTTAGCCTACTCACACATTTCCTGGGTTAGCTGGTTTACCAGTACTAAGTGCACATACTTATGCCAGTAACTGACAACTGCCCTATTTGAATCAGAGGTAGGGGGAGAATGGCCGCAGAAATAATTTCATGACCAATCCCCACACAAGTTATGTGGCCGGGCCGGGAATCGAACCCGCGATCCTCGGATTTGTAGTCCAGCACTCTACCAACTGAGACATTGTACACTGAATGCAAATTGTACACTGAATGCATAGCTAAAAACACGCAAGTTTCAGGGCTAAAAATTAGCAGGGGCCCACTAGCCAATGGCCCCTAAAATTTGTAGTGGGCCCCTAGATTTCTTGAGAAAACTCATATGTCCTCTGTACAAGAAGTATTGAAAGAACGTGGGTCGGCAACCATGGCCAAAACGTTAGTTTCTAACCCTGACGTTTACATACGGACCTTTAAACTCAACAATATGATTATGAGAATCGATAAAATATCTTGTGAATGCTTTAATATTCTGTTTGTTTTGTTTTCGTTTTTACTTTGTGTTTTTTCAACCTGTTAAATGAATCACAACAAATACCGTAAATGATTAAAAATGGTGCTCCATGATATTTATTTTAATAAATAAGCAATTTAAATACATATATAAATACTCTATAGTTTACATGTTTAAAGAAAGAGCAAACACGTTGAAACAATATATGACGTTAAACATGTGCATCGCAGTGTACATATCGTCCCTATGACGTCATGCGGTTTAAGCGCCTTACTGGGTAGACGGAGTGTGCTTACACACACGACACACTAACAAGTGTTTGACGCTGGTATCGAGGTACAAGCGAAACTTCGTGAAATCGTTCTACATCGATAGCTGACGCTATTAGCGAGGTTTATATACCGAGGTAATAGAAAAATTTACCTCGGTAGTTTTTGATACCTCGGTGCGTGGGTGTGTATTCCAGTCATATACCTCGCAAGGTAAGGTGCACCAACGCACACACACACACACACACAAACACACACACACACACACGATTAAATATATTTTGGACTTTTAACTAATTAAAAACAAGAACACATCTGGTGGAAAATCAGACGGCTATAAGTCACTAAATAAGGAGGCCACACGTCATTAAATAATTGTTGGGACAAGATTTCTTCCCATTGTTAACATTGTTAACAGACGCTTTCCACTCGCACACACGATGGACGAAACACAAAATAATTAATCTTCGGCTCGGCACAGTTTCTGTTTAAGCATTTCTGGTCAGAAAGCAGGGAGTTAAAAGTCACTATATAAGGAGGTATGAGGTCACTAAATAATCATTGGACTGAAACGCGCCTATTATATGTGCAAGAAGGAATCTTGATAAGTACCAAGAAGTTACGGGGAACAAGCACAGACCAGTAAATTTAACGGCAAAACTTACTCAAAATTATTTGACTGGAACTTGCCAATAGTATGCAAAATTCGACTTACTGGCTTTCATTAAACCAAGTTATTTATGGCATTACACTGAATAAGAGACTAAAAATATGTCGTCGGACGCAAATCGAAACACATAAATGAAATATGGATTTTGCGAGGACTGAACATACATGCCCAGTTTTTTTAACATCGACCTGTTTCAGAGAAGTTATTACAAGTAAAATACAAAATGTTGTTAACAAACAACAGAGGACAAACAACTATGACTGACCACTAGTAGCAATAGTCGTTGTTGATTCTTAAAGCAAAAAAAATCACAACGCTGATAGCGTAGAAAGACTGTTGGCGACAAAATAAACTAAAAGCATGTGAATTATGAGTGCATTTTTGCTAAAAAAGAAACAATTGTTTAATTTAAGTTCAATTTCCCACCTTTACACTTGATAATATGACTTCTTGTTCATTGCTATACAACATCATAATAACAATTTATTCGTAAGTAACAAACATAATTTTTCAAGCTAATTATTTATGGAAACATAATTATATACATGCTAGCTAACAAGTCAATCTGCAAAGAGTCATGCAGAATAATCGCTAAAGCGTAGGAGCATAGATTGTGCTTTGTAGCTGACTCAGTCAAAAGTAGGTTATACGCTGCATGCTCTCGATTTTCTATACTACAGTTTAAAATAAATACACTGCATCAATTTGTTTTCTAAATATTCAGACTAAGAATCTGTAACAAGAAGTAGCATTGACACAATGACTAAAAAATAACTGATGTAGCGCATTAATTAAGCGGACTTATTCTAGGACACCCAGGTGAATATTTCTTTTACATTGAACTAAACAACGAAAAGAAGGGTGTCATTAACTTGACATTTTTAATAAACTGACTTTTTAGAAACTGTATTTGTTATAAATCACATAATTTACACGTCATATAATACACATGACATATTATCTTAAATAATTATGGTAAGAAAACATTTCAGGTTTAGATTAACTGATTTGTAGCCTGCAAAGAAAAGAAGTAGTTGTCCACGATACCGTTTTTTGGAAATAACTAACTCAAAAGACCCTTGACTTCCACCAACAGTCTAAAAACACATTAACTTGACCCAATTATCGACCAGTACATTTTTATCAAATGCATTTATTAATAAGTTGTAGGTATCATACATTTCACAAAACAATCCAGAAGGTATTACAAATCTTTTATCTAGCTTGGCATGACCATTTGGCTCAAAGGAATTCACTGGGGAGGGGTATCACATTAGTCAAGCTACTTGAAATATTCATGTGTTTAGTCATTTGGTTTCAAACTTGTTATAATAGTTTGTTGGACCATAGACAGTTTTTAAGGCGTATAATTTCTCCCAAAGATTTTGCTTTGTTTTCCGCTAAAAGGGTCAAAGCAACACTGATTACTCTGTGTCAAAGATCTATTTAAAAACAATTTGTTTAAGGATTTATGATTGAGGGGATCGTATGTTAACAATTGTTTTACATTTCTATAAAAAAATGTAGTCATTCGCAAGAGATATGATACTATTTTCACCTCAATTTCTGAATGGTTGTAACATACACCAATCAAGAAAATAATAAAATGGATTAATAACCAAAACAATCAGGACAGACAAAGGAATTTAAACACACGTTTGTGCCCAATAAACAATACATATTTAAAATACTGTATAAGTGGTTAAGTTAGCAACGTGGTAATGTTTGTAAATTAGAATTAGAAAAAATCAACAACATGAATATGTGTACGTTACAGTCCATATGCATAATACCCAAAGGAAATAAAATGTTTAAAATACATAAATGTAATAAAATTAATTTACAAGGTAACATCACGATATTCAGTTGTTCTTATTGTATATTATTGCACGGTCTTTTGTAAACACCACTGCCAATTAGGTTAGGTTAGTATTGCATATAACATACATCAACTGTTGGCAAACTCCTCGTGGACGGCGTGCAGCACATTTTTTCATGCCACATAGCTGTAATTTTGTTGCTCACTCAGGAAGCAAATTAACCTTGTCAAGGGTGAATGCCCAATATACATGTAAGCTGATGAAGCCAAACTGTTCCTTGTTTATCTTAAGCGGGTCAGATTGTTGTTTGTTGCACCCCAGGGGTGCCAGTCACAGTAATCGCTGCTAGGGCCAAAATTGTGTGTTTCGGAAAATGGTCTCAATCAAGAGGGCCAGAAGGCCATAGGTTGCTCACCTGAGGGGCTAGGGAACTACAGAACCTGAGGGTATCAAGAACTACTGTTTTGAGCAAGTTTCTTGAAGATTCTGCTAAAAATTTGGCCTCTAGAGCTCACAAGCTTGTTTTTCAATTTGGCCTGGTCACCTAGCTTTTGACCCCATGTGACCTGGTTTAAAATGTGTCTCATATATCATAAATGTTCTGAGCAAGTTTTCATGATTTTTGGGTTATAAATGTGGCATCTTGATTATTCACAAGCCTTTTTCTTAAATTTGTCCTGGTGACCTAGTTTGACCCAACATGAGCTAATTTCAAACACGTCCGAGATTTCATTGAAACAAATGTTCTGAACAAGTTTCAGGAGCATTGGGCAAAAAATGTGACTTCTTGAGTGTTTACAAGCTTTTCATTCAATTTGCCCTAGTGATCTAGTTCTTGACCCACATGACCCAGTTTTGAACTCATTTGAGGTATCATTGAGACAAATGTTCTGACCAAGTTTCATGAAGATTGGGCAAAACATGTGACTTCTAGAGTGTTAAAAAGATTTTTGTTCAATTTCAACTGGTGACCTAGTTTTGACCCCACATGACCCAGATTAGAACTCTGCAGAGATATCATAGGGACACATGTTATGATAACATTACACGAAGATTGGGCAAAATTGTGAATTCTAGATTGTTAACAAGCGTTATCTTAAATTTAATCTAGTGACCTAGTTTTGATCGTTCATGCCCAGATTCAAACTCTGCCAAGATATCATTGGGACAATTGTTCTGAGCAAGTTTTATGTTGATTGGGCAAAACATGTGACTTCTAGAGTGTTCACAAGCTTTTCCTTAACCTGATAAAGAAACCTGCCCCCCTCCCGCCTCTGGCGGCTATTTTTTCCCCGAAACGGAACCATTTTTGAACTCGGCCAAGATATCATCAGAACAAAGGTTCTGAGCAAGTTTCATGTTGATTAGGTAAAAAATGTGACTTCTATAATGTTCACAAGCTTTTCCTTTAGCCATATAAGGAAAACCGAACCCGCCCCACTTGGCGGCCATGTTTTTCAACGGACCGGAACCATTTTCAAACTCAGCCAAAATGTCATAAGAACAAAAGTTATAAGCAAGTTTCATGTTCATTGGGCAAAAGATGTGACATCTAGAGTGTTCACAAGCTCTTCATATAGCCATGTAAGGAAATCTGCCCAGTCCCCTGGAGGCCATATTTTTCAACGGATCAGAACCATTTGCAAACTCCACCGAGATATCATAAGAGCAAAGGTTCTGGGTAAGTTTTATATTGATTGGGCAAAGAGTGTGACTTCTAGAGTTTTCACAACATTTTACTATCCCCATATAAGGAAAACTGCCCCACCCCCTGGCGGCCATGTTTTTCAACGGACCAGAAGCATTTTCAAACTCACGCGAGATGTCATTAGAACAAATGCTCTGAACAAGTTTCATGTTGATTGGGCAAAAAATGTGACTTCTAGAGTGTTCACAAACTTTTGTTTAATTTGATCTAGTTTTTGACCATACATGACCCAGTTTCAAACTCAGACGATATATCATTGCGGCACATGTTCTGACCAAGTTTCATGAAGATTAACCAATAAATGTGGCCTCTAGAGTGTTTACAACGTAGATGTTGACGATGAACGATTCATGACGCACAAAGGTGATCACAAAAGCTCACCATGAGCACGCTGTGCTCAGGTGAGCTCAAAAGTTAACTTGGTTTGGGATTGATTTTTTTCCTTTGTTTTTTTTTTAAAGACACATTTCGGTAAAAAACATTAAAACAAATCTAAAATCTGACGAATAGGGATTTCATGAAAAACAATCGTCGCTAAAAACTGTAGGGTTGGGGTTTTTCGTTAGGTAGGGTCGGGTTGTCCGAAACACAGAATTTTTCTTTTGGCCTAGGCGTGATACTATGACACAACATTATATCGAAGGTTTGCCAATTAATTTCCAAAAATGTCTGAATTTTTAATTTATCGAAGTTCGACCCGCGGAAATATCCACTTCTACAGTATAGTTAAATGTAATAACAGTAATCCTGATCAATGATAAGGGAATTTCGATTTAAACATTTTTACATTGTTGTTAGACAGATCACATTCTACTTACCTATTTTCAAACTTCATTGGTTTTCGTTGGAACATAAAACGTTTTAATGGCATTTTATTTCAACTAAATTTATTGGCATTGTTTTCAACTGAAAGGGTCAAAGTAGCACTGGTTTCATTGTGTCAAACAGTTAGGAGAACAATTCATTTCAAATGAGTTAATGGATTTGTGTTACGCTTCTTTGAGTTAACAATTGCTTTCTCATTCTGATTTAAAGAGGGGCTGTCTTATTTTTACAAATTTAGTTTGTGTCGCTTTCAGTCTTACAATAATGTTTTATATAACAAAAAAAGAACTTTCAATATCAACGAAAACTATTTTATTTATTAAAAAAATGCAACCATATATTTTTGTCAATACAGACCCATTTATTCTACAGCTACATTTGGTTTAACATTAAAAAAACAATAAGAACCACACATGTGCAAACAATCTTACTCGACAAGATGCTGTATATACATGTATACTAGTTTGTTGCACAGCGAGGTAATATTTAATTTTTTTATTTTTATGCATTTCTAAACATAATTTTTTCTCATCATTTATTATAAAATTATTATAAAGATATCAGAATAGATGGACGGTTTATGTTATAATTTTCGTACAATAACCTACAGTCCCTCTTAAACTTCCTTTCACTCTATAATTTAACACCCTAATGTCATTCACAGGAGATATGAAATCAATACCCCTGACTTTCTTAACCTGTGTTTATATTTAAAGCATTTAACTTTTCACTCTACTGATTCTAATATCTAGAACAAAACTACAAATGCGGGATCAGATTCAGCCATTTTAATGTCAGTCTATTTAGTAATTTATATTAAGCTTATGAAGATATGTTGTACTTAAATAATGTAAATGTATTATTGGGATTTTAGTCTAGTTGGCCGTTGAACGGTGCCTTTGTCGAATATTGTATTAATTGGAGAACATATGTAGTTTTCTCAGACTCTGGTATTTTGTGATGGCAACATAATTGCATATTAGCGACCACAATCAAAGACGCCATTTAGTTTTTCCTTTTACCGTATTGTAAATATTAAATTGGAATAAACGCCAGTTTCAACACAACAAGGTATGTAAATATTACTTTCTCTATATTCTGTTATTATATAATATATATTATTTAGGCATTTTGTCAATATACATGGGTTGCCAATAACTATGATTATCGCGATATCGTGATAAATCGTGATACACTGTGACATATTTGTAATGTCTGCATATTTGCACACCTGCTGCATGGAAAGTTTCTGTGTTTAACCACTTTTTTCCAGTACTAAATGCATGAAATTGTTCTCTGGTGGTGGAAAAATAGGAATTTTTATGACGAACCCCACCTCCCTCGTCAATATTTACTTGATGTTTGAAGAAATTGATGATTTTTCTTTAGGAACGTTTAGGCTTTACGTAATATATTAATTTAATATTAAAAACAGAACCTACACAGGTCAGAAAAACCCTACCTGCTTATATATTTTAATCTAATTTCATAAGAATAAAATGGTATCTAACTTAATCTTAATTTGTATGTTTTCACCAGCTTGTGCATATTTCACACCCTACCCATCGTTTAATAATTTAATCCGGTGTTTAATTGCCCGTTTGTTTGAGCACAAACACATTATCTCATTGTGACCAGATACTGCCTAGACAGTTACTAAAGAACAACATGGTGTCAAGTTTGAATCTAAGTGCCCTAAAACCACAGGTGGCAGACGTACGTACACATGTTTGGTCATTTAACAAAATGTTTAATACTACCATGGTTAATATTAACGCCCGAAAGTACTGAATTCTTGCTCTTTTATAATGTATTGTAAAAACGATGATCATTAAATTTTGTAAATTGCTAAGAAATGTTCTGAGAAGCAAGATTTTTAATCGTTTAAGAATAACATGTTTTACTGCTTTTGAAAACCCGATAAAAAAATTATACATGGTGCAAATTTGCTATAAAACATTTTATTTTTATAACATATAAAAACACAACCATCTTAGATCGCCAATGATTTCATAAATGTATAACATTATGAGCATTATTAAATAATTATAATATATAACCATAGGTATGTTTTAAAATTATACAACCTCGTGGCGCTAAATAGACAATGATTTAAAATTTAAGATATTTTGGAAGTTAAATGTACATACCCGATATTTGCAAATTAGGTACAGACGCCTTTAATTGTTTGTTCTTTTGTTCGAGTTATAAGTAATGAGCTCATCAAATTGTGTATTCCAATGTGCTAGAAAAATTATAAATCATATTTAAATACTGTCTTTTAACAAGTTTTTTTAAGGTTGATATTACATGGCTGATCAGTACATTCCTTGTACGTTACAATGCACCTCCTGCAACTTTATTTCATAAAAAATAACACACATTCGCATCACTGTGCATTCATAGCATTACTGTTTTGGTACAAATTATCAGGATTCGTAAAAAACATAATTTTAAAATATTAAAGTTCTTTTATTCGTGTCTAAAGTAAATTTAACTGAGAAGTTATGGCTTAGTTCAAAGCATTGAAACTTTTTGTTTAACCTGCCCATTTGATAAATTAATTAAGTTTATTATATGCTTAAGTCGGTATGTGATTGTTTTTTTGTTTTTTAATAAATTTTATGTATTTCAGAAATTCAGATCGAGTTATAGAGTAAACACGTGTATGTCTATATGTTTTCTGTATTTGTTACCAGCGCTTTTGCCAACCAGCATGCGCGAAAAATCCCGATTGTCTACACTAACAATCAACATTAGTATACAATTCGGTCAAGGTCATTTGAAATCGAGGACGCGCATTTCAGGCGCAAATGTATTTCGCAAGCTAAGTCTAAGGAAATTAAAGGGGATACCGGAAGTCGTCAGAATGTCAATTTTTAGCTTCGGTTTCATGTTAACAAACACGATTTCAACGAATATCATAGTTTTGGCGTATATTCTACGTTTAATGTATGTTGTAGAGTTAATTTCACAGTATGTATGATTCGTTTAATGCCTGATAATCGACTATATCTGTAATTCATTTAAGGAAATATCTTCATACTTTTGTGTAAAACTTGTGTAAGTTCAATATATGTAGACTGTAATTAGTAATTACATTTTAATTTTCAAATGGTCCAGAGAGAGAGATACATTTATGTTTTGTTAACCTTAAAAATTATTCATAGATCGTTAAATTTTATTTTGAATACGTTCTTGTGAATTTAATGTCAAAGTTTAACTATTAATATTGTTTTATTTTAATCTAAGCATTTTGGTTTTGCTGTATCATTGACAAAAACTAAAGTAACTAACCCATTTAATTCAAATTAAATATACTAATTCAAATCGTTTATTGTTTTATTTTCACAAAATGTATATTTATTTTGATGCAAAATATTAACATAATACTTTATTTGGAATAGTAATTGTTTATATAATTATGAATAACCAGGCCTTTTTCTTCTGCTCTCAAGGGTCCGATGCCAAATATGCATAATTTTTCCCAATTCTGACCCAAAATTCCCAATTGTAAAGAACCTGTATTTTTTTTGAAAATGAAAGTGCAAATACGATTTTTCAATACTTTACAACTAAATATAAGGAGGTAAAGATGTCTTTTCAAGTTATCACGTATTTTCGCGACCTACGTAGCATTGGCACAACAATATGTTTATTAACCAAGT